>CAUYON010141910.1:0-33795 GCA_963573935.1 Arctocebus calabarensis
ATAGTGATCAAGAAAATGCCATGAAGGCTATCTGTAACAGTACGATGAAAACATTTCTGAATGTATATGAATCATGCCCTATGATTGCACCAATGTACAGAATTATGATTCAATAAAATTATTAAAAAAAAAAAAAAAAGAGGATCACTTGAGCCCAAGAGTTTGAGGTTGCTGTGAGTTATGATGCCACGGTACTCTACCCAGGCAGAGTAAAACTATGTCTCACATCAAAAAACAAACAAACAAACAACAACAAAAAAAACCCCAGAAATTAAATATAGCACAAAGCAAAGCATTCATCTAAATTCTTTCCTACTCAACCTATTTTAATCTGCCTGCTCGTTTTGGAGCCCAGCAGTAGCACCAATCACACTGATGACACTGTGCAGAAATAAGAAATAAGCCTTAACGGCAGTGCTGAAAAATGGCCATCCCCACCATTGGCTTCCCTGTGCTACAGTGAACAACTGGCAGTACGGTCACAGCAGGTACAAGAGGACATGCCCCACTACAGCAAAGGGCACATTTGATGGGGACAAAGGAATAAATGCTGGAGGACTTGGAGGAGTGTCAGGGCGAGGTGTGTTTGACTAAGGGGGATAGGTGGCTAGCAATGCCACCTCAACATACCCATATCTTCTGTCCCAACCAACCATCCTTCTGATTCTTATTTTCAATAACATTACCACCATTTCCCCAATCACTCAAATTCAAAGCTATAGCGTGACTGTTAAATTCACTAAAGGAGTCACAATTCTCTCCATCCTTATCCTGGAAAACCTCATTCATTCTCCCTTCCTATCCCCATTTCCACCATCCTAGTTCAAGAAATTATTCCTTAAACCCAAGTTTCCCAACAAGGTCTACTCCATGTCCTCACAGCCAAATTCACATTCTAAAACATTTTGAACAAGTCATCCAAGCCTTAAAAAAGCATCTATATAGATCCAGCAGCACACCCAACACAAACCTACCCTCGTGAGCTTGGACAAGCACCAAACACCTTCAACAAGAAGTTTCTGGTTCCAGTGCTCAGAACCAAGGGCTGTGAGTCTTGTGTTTGCTACTTTTTGCCATCCCTTCTTTCTCCCTGGTAATCAGGAATTACATCCTTGGGGGCAAAAAAAAGGGCTATGGCTCATTTTCAGGGAAAAGCTAGAAGAAGCAGATATACTGCACCCCACTAATGTTAGCCCTAAAAGGGAGTGAAGCCCAAGAAAGAGCATAAGTTGAGAGGAACTTTAAAAAAGGAAAAAGAAGGCGGTGCCTGTGGCTCAGCGAGTAGGGCGCTGGCCCCATATACCAAAGGTGACGGGTTCAAACCCGGCCTCGGCTGAACTGTTTTGCAGAAAAATATCCGGGCGTTATGGTGGGCGCCTGTAGTCCCAGCTACTCAGGAGGCTGAGGCAAGAGAATCGCCTAAGCCCAGGAGTTGGAGGTTGCTGTGAGCTGTGTGACGCCACGGCACTCTACCAAGGGCGATAAAGTGAGACCCTGTCTCTACAAAAAAAAAAAAGAAAGAAAGAAAGTAAAAAAGAGAACTCCCTGGGCCTGAGAGGGCAAGTTCAGGATTGTTTAATTTTGAAAAGACTATGTACAAAGACTTTAGGATGAAATCCAAGTTATCTTATTACTCTAAATGAAAGAAACCTCCACGTAGCAGAGGATAAGAGGGAACATGTATCTATAAAGGAAAAGTTAAACATAAATAAGCTATACTAAGAGCATGAAGCATGTATTTCTAAAGTCCAGAGAAGAACTATCTCAAAAACAGTGTTCATTCAGGGAATGTATCAATAGGTTTAGCTGAAGCAAACAACACCGAGAGATGAAAGAGAGCTGTGAGACAGTAAGTAGCTGTCTCCTACCTGTAATCTTCTTTTCACATGATTTTTTGGATTCATCACCCTCTGGACCGTCAGTTAAGAGGTCAGGGACCACCACCTTAGCTAAGTATCAAACTCATTAAAAGTGGTAACAGTTTTACCACATTTAATCTCAGACTAGCATAACATTAAAGTGCACTCTAAATTCAGATTTTTACATACTATAGTACATATTTTTAAATACATAGTACAGATTATTATTAAATGGTGATTTCATTTTCATACTATTGCACTCAAAGGAAAAAAGACATAAAAAATGAAAAGCAATTTGAAAGCCTGTACTCATATAAAAAATAGCAAAACTTCCTTTAAAACTAAGAAATAAAGGTCCATAAATCAAATTAAGAATTTTTAAGCACCCAGGCCCTCTTAACAAAAACACTCTTGGGAACTGCTTAATGTATTTTTCAAAACCAGGTCTCAGGTTTTTTTTGTTTTTTTTTTTTTGAGAGACAAAGAGTCTCACTCGTTACCCTTGGTAAAGTGCCATGGTGTCACAGCTCACAGCAACCTCAAACTCTTGGGCTTAAGCGATTCTCTTGCCTCAGCCTACCAAGTAGCTGTGACTACAGGCACCCACCAAAATGTCCAGCTATTTTTTGTTACAGTTGTCATTTTTGTTTAGCAGGTAAGGGCCAGGTTTTAACCTGCCACCCTAGATATGTAGCTGGTGCCATAACCACTATGCTACAGGCACCGAGCCAGGTCTCAGAATTTTTACCTGCTGGCAACCTCTCAAAGGAGGAGGCAAAAAAATGGAAAATCTGATGAATTGATAAACAGCTTTAAAACAGGTTTACTATCAGTTTTTCAACAGTAATCCCTCTAGGGAATGAAAATCCCTCTCCTCATCCCTTTGAAGACAATATAATGCATGAGTCAGGAAGGACAACTTGCTTCTACATTAAGTTCAAATGTGAACCTTTTACCATACCCTCTACGTTAAATATCATGTCAAGAAAACAACTTCCAATTTATCAAAGTAAGAGGCAGCCAGTATTTTAAATTTCTATCTTTTCTAGACACATGCAAAGAGGCTTCAGTAAAATGCAGTTAGGGAACTTCAAGGTTTTAGTTGACATTGATTACTTAACTGGAGCTTACTCCTGTGAAATGAAACTATCAGAAGCCTTCAATATCAATTTCCTTGTCACTAGACCACAGGTTTACACTTGGAAATGCTAACAGGATGGAACCACATGCCTTTGATAAAATGTGATGACCATGGAGAGCGCCCTTGAAGCTTACCAACAGAGGACTCAACCCTAATGGAGTCCCCTCTGGAAAGAAAGCCAGGGCAACTCTGACATGTCCCTCACCACCAGTTCTAAAAATGCCTGAATGCATTTTCCATAAAAGGTGGGAGTTGTAATAGTAACATACAGCAGACACCAGCCCACTAGAAGCAGATGGAACCCACCAACTCATTTTACCCAGACCTTCAAAAAGGTACACAGAACTGTCTCTCCTTGCCAAAGCAGGGGAGATCTGAATGGGTATATCTAAGAAAAGGTTCACACAGGATTACTAATTGGTGATTTCACTTTCATATTACTGCACTCACTGAAAAAAAAAAAAATGAAAAGCAATTTGAAAGCCGGTAATTGAGCTAAATACACACACACACACACACACACAAACACACACAATGCAAAAGCTTTATTTTACAAAAGTAAAAAAGACTCAATAGCCTATTCCAGAATGGGGCTCTTCCATAAGGGAAATCTAGCTGGAAACATTTCCCGCTTATGTACATAATTCACCAGGGGTCAGGTAAGATTCCATTTTGTAAGAGCTGAACTTTAAACAGAAAGTCACTAGTGGTGCAACATTCACTCATTAGCATAAATCTACCCCCTAGAATGAAAAGCACTGGCTGCCTCTGCCAGGATGGTAACTTAACAGTGAGAAATTGGAGCCTTGGACCATGAACTCCTGGAAAGTTCTATCAAGGCCTGGGAAGAAGAGCTCACCACCTCCACCAGCCTAAACTTAGCTGTCACCCCACCTCTTTCTCCCCCCAAACAGAGCATCACTAACACAGAATATTTTTTTAAAATAAAAATAAAAAGATGGGCCAAATGGTCAAGAGCAAGCAGTGCCTTACAGGGCTGACAGGATTCCTGTCTGGGATTGGGGGAGGGGGAGGAGCGTTCTGGATGTTTCTATTCTTGGCAAGGAAAGCACCTCCGGGTCCTGTACCATCAGAAGACTGGAACACATCAACGTTTTCAGGGAATGAACCATATGGTTCAGGGAATCAACCATCACATATCGTGGGGTGTGATGATGGGGACAAATGTGTAAAAGCTGGAGGGCTGGGGGGGGGCGACAGGGGAAGGTGTGTTTGACTAAGGGGGATAGGAAGCCAGAATGAATGGATAAAGGGAGGTCCAGGGAGGTGTGGACAGTTTGAGAGAGGGAAGGAAGGTAGAGATGACTAAGGAAGGGGTGGAGAGAAGAGGGTGTGTATAGTTGAGGGGAAAGGTGTGCACGGCTAAGGAGGGGTGGGGAAGGTGGAGCTGGCAGAGGGGCAGGAGAGAGGGTCGGAGAGGTGGGCCACCAGCCCTCTGCGAGGCAACAGCAAAAGCAGGCCCCAGAGTGGCTTCTCCCAGGCTCCCTCCACCCGGCTCTGTGGGGGTGTGCCCGGATGCGCGTTTGCACGGGCCTGACCAGCAGGCCGCAGGGCCAGCACTCACCCCACGACTCCCTGGTGGTAGTTCCTCCGCTTCCAGGGGGTCCCGCTGTACACGCCCCCGCTGCCGTCGGCCCGGCCGCCCCCCGCGGCCCGCGCCCCGCTAGGCTGCAGCAGGCTGTAGTTGAGTCCGTAGGTGCTGGCCTTGTTGTCGCGCTTCCTCTTGTTGCTGCTGCCCGAGGCCGGGTCGGAGGGTTCTGTGGCCGAGGGGTGCGGGGACGAGGACGCCGAGGGGGAGGAGGACGCCGAGGAGCCCGCGGCCGCACGACGGGCCCAGGCAGCCGGCTGATGGTGGTTGTTGTTGTTGTTGGTCGTCTCCAGGGGCAGGAAGTCCCGCTGCTCCGCGGGCAGCGCGTGGCCACCCAGCAGGCGCTCCCCGGAGCGGTACATGCCGGCCGGGGCCGGGGCCGCGCCGCCGGGGCTGTCGGGGCTGCTGCCGCTCCCACCGGTGGCCGTGCTGCTGCTGGCGCCGCCGCCGCCGCCGCTCGCGCCGCCGCTGCTGTGACAGTGGTGGTTGAAGTAGAGGTTCCTCAGCCCCTGAGTCGTCTCCCAGATCTGCATCCACAGACTGTTGGACGGTCCGAGCTGCTCTGGCTGGAACCAGGCGATCCTCGGATCCATCAAACGGCGGCGGCCGCTGCCCCCGCCCCTCCTGGCTGCCCGCAGGGCCGCCGCCGCCGCCGCCGCCTCAGGCGCACGCCCGGCCTCGGCTGCTGCTGCTGCTGCCGCCGCCGCCGCCGCCGCTGCCGCTGCTGCTGCTCCGGACCCGCCGCGGGCGGCGCGGTCGCACTGGGAGCCGGGCCGGCGCCGGCGGCGTCGCTCCCGCCCTCGAGGGCTCCGCAGGCCCTCCCCCCCTCCCTCCGCCCCTCCGCCCCTCCGCCGAGCCCCTGTCACCGGGGTCCCCGTGCAAATGGCGGCGGCGGCGGCGGTAGCTCTATAGAAGGCCGAGCGGCGGCAGCAGCGGCAGCGGCGGCGGAGGGACGCGCCTGCTCCGTAGCGTCCTCGCTCCTTGGGGCGGGGCCTCTGCCGGCTCCGCCCCGCTCGCTCCGCCCCACCCCGCCCCCGAGTTCGCCCCGCCCCTGTCGCGCCGTACCACCCAGCCACCTCCGGAGGCCGCTCGGTGCGTCACAGAGGACGCGGCGCGACGCGATGGGGCTGCAACCGTCCAGCCCAACCGTCCCCGTGCCGGCCGTAGGGGCGACTGCACGTACCTGGGCACCTAGGTGTGTGGGCGCCTCTCACGCGCGCGTCTCCACCTGGCCTCGGCCTCCCAGTCGCTCCGACCTGGAGAGGCCACGCTTAAGTGGCCGGCAGCCCCACGGAGAATGCGTTGTGGGCGGTACCGCCCCGCCCCACGCCCCTCCCCCACTCTGCCTCCCGGCCCCCACCCCCGCCCCCCGGGATCCCTGGGCTCTCCTAACCCCTCCCGACTACTGGGCTCCAGCCTGTTTTTCTAAAACATTTTAAAAAGAAAGAAAAACAGCCTAAGACACTTTTTCTAGCACTGTAGAGTCACACTAGTGGGGGAAAGATGCGCCCCCACCTGAACACGTGTCCGGAGACCCTGACGCAGGCTGCACCAGATCCTCCGCGACTCGGAGGGCCCCGCCCTGCCGCGCCCCCGCGGGGTGGGGAGCGGCGGGCCCTGGCGGAAGATGCCGTCACCCCGCCCCGGACCGGGAACCTGCGTCCGCAGGCAGAGTCGTTTAACCCCGAGGGTGAGCCGTAGGTTCAGACTCAACACCCTGCTCACAGAGACACGCGCACTCAAAAACATGGATGCACCGAGAAGCCGTCAGGCTGGCTGCTCCGCGAGTAGAGAAAGACGCCTTGCCCCACCTTATAAGTTCTCAGTTCATTAAATTAGTTAAACTTAAGAAAAAGAAAGTTCTCCATTCAGAATTTAAGAAAACCCAAACCCGGCTTGGCGCCCGTAGCAGTGTTTACGGCGACAGCCACATACACCGAGGATGGCGGGTTCGAACCCGGCCCGGGCCAGCTAAGCAACAATGACGACTGCGACAAAGAATAGCCGGGCGTGTGGGCGTTGTGGCGGGCGCCTGTAGCTACTTGGGAGGGTGAGGCAAGAGAATCGCTTAAGCCAAAGAGAATGAGGTTGCTGTGAGCTTTGACGCCACTGCGCTGTACTGAGGGTGACATAGTGAGACTGTCTCAAAAAAAAGGAAAAAAAGAAATAGATTTTGACTACTTCAAAAAATTATTTTAATTTGAGCAAGAAAAACAGAAAGCAAAAAATAAATAAACTGTATCAAGGCCCTACCTTCTAGAATATCCACTGTGAAGGCTGTTAAACATTCTTCCAAAAATTTCTCCATGCACATATACGTGTTGAAATGCAGGTGGTAGGCCTGGTGTAGAGGTTTGTGCCTGTAATCCTACCATTGTGGGAGGCCAAGGCAGGAGAATTGCTTGAGCTCAGGAGTTTGAGCAAGGGCAAGACCCTATCTCTACCAAAATTAGAAAAAATCAGCTGGACCTTGGGAGCTGAGCTAGTGCTCCCTGCTACTCGCAGGCTGAGGGAGACAGGATAACTTGAGCCCAGGAGTCTGAGGTTGCAGTGAGCTATGGTGACACCATTGTGCTCTAACCAGAGGGAGTGAGACTCCATCTCCAAAAAAGAAAAGAAAAAAAATTTAGATATAGGCTGAGTGCAGTGGCTCTGGGAAGCTGAGGTAGGGAGAACCCTAAAGCTCAGGAGTTCGGGGCCAACCAAAGCAACAGCAAGACCCCCATCTGTACTAAAAACAGAAAAACTAACCTGCTCTGGTGGCTCATGCAGCTTGTCCCAGGTAGAGGTTGTGGCAAGAGGATCATTTGAGCCCAATAGTTTGAGATGGCTGGGAGCTATGATGAGGCCATAGCACTCTACCCAGGATGACCGAGTGAAACTCTACCTAACAAAAAAGGAAATGCTGATATAAATTCAGTCTTTTAAAATATTTCTTTGGATGTACAAGAACAACACACTGATAACTAAATTAAAAGGTATACCTAGGGTGGCATCTGTGGCTCAGTCGGTAGGGCACCGGCCCCATATACTTAAGGTGGCAGTTTTAAGCCTGGCCCCAGGCCAGCTAAAACAGCAATGAGAATTGGAACAAAAAATAGCGGGGTGTTGTAGTGAGCACCTGTAGTCCCAGCTACTCAGGAGGCTGAGGCAAGAGAATCCCCTTAAGCCCAAGAGCTGGAGGTTGCGGTGAGCTGTGATGCCACAGCACTCTACTGAGGGCGACAGGGTAAGACTCTGTCTCCAAGAAAAGCGGTATACCTACTAGTTATATGCCAGAAATTAACATTTGTTAAATTTGCTCATTTCTTCAAATGTTAACTACCAAAGTTTTGACAAAATGATCAAACAAGTTAAGATACATGAAAGTACTCTGTAAAAGTAAAGCAAGGCATTACTGTTCTCATTCACCAGAGGAGAATGCTGACTGTTAGCTCTGTAACTTATCCATGTTTCAAGACATTCAGCAAATTTTGGTTGAATATCTGTCATCCATGCAGAACTGAGCTAATAGCTTTAGAGGAGATAAATAAGCAACCAAGGCCTTTGGCTGCCTTCCATGAGTTTACTGTCTAGTTGAGGAGACAAAAATAGGTAAATATTTAAACTCAAATTGAAATTAAATTAATTCAGCAAACTCAACTTGAGAAGTTATATGTCAGATTTGGGGGATACAGCACAGATGAGATCCCTGCTTTCATGGACCTTGTATGCCAGTGGACAAGGCACACATATAAAGTCAGACTGTAGTAAACGTTATGAATAAAAACAAGGCAGGCTAGAGGGATTAGATGGGCTAATCAAGGATGGCTGCTCCAAGGAAGTGATATTTGAACAAGGACTTAAGTGAGGGAATAGGCCCCAACTATGCAGGCATGTCCAACCCTCAACCTATGGGTCACGTGCAGATTTTGTGAGGACTTTTTTGCTTCTCAATGGTGACAGATATCACAAAATATTATTCACAGACCTTCGTTTTTGCTCATCAGCTTTTGTTAGTGTTTGTATATTTAATACATGGCCCAAGACAAATCTTATTCCGCCGATGTGCTGCAGAGAAGCCAAAAAGGTTGGAGTCCCCTGAATGCTTTGTTAGACAGGGAATAGCAGGCACCAGGGCCCAGCGGCAGGAACATGCTTTGTGCACAAGATAAGGCAATATGATAGAGTGTCACATGAGTGCTGTTGTAGAATATCATAAAGTAATGTCTTCTGGAAGGTTTCCTAAAAAGTGGCCCAGCTTAGCCAGGTTTGGTGGTTCATGCATGTAATCTCAGCAGTTCAGAAGGGCAAGGTAGGAGGATTACTTGAGGTTAGGAGTTTGAGACCAGCCTGTGCAAAAGTGAGACCTTGCCTGTACGAAAAAATAGAAAAAGTTACCATGCACAGTGGTGAATTCCTAGATTCCCAGCTAATCAGGAAGTTGAGGCAAGAACCCAGGAGTTTGAGGTTACAAACCTGTCTCCAAAAAAAAGAAAATGTACAGGAGTTAGGTGCTGACTCCCCAGCAGTGAAAGATCTGCATATAATTTTTACTCCTTAAAAATTAAAAAAATAAAATAAAATAAAAATTTAACTACTGGCAGGGCGGCGCCTATGGCTCTAGTAGGGCACCAGCCCATATACCTATGGCTCATCGAGTAGGGCACCAGCCCATATACCGAAGGTGTCAGGTCTCGGCAGAACTGCAAATCAGAAAAATAGCCGGGCGTTGTGGTGGGCGCCTGTAGTCCCAGCTACTTGGGAGGCTGAGGCAAGAGAATCGCCTAAGCCCTGGAGTTGGAGGTTGCCACGGCACTCTACCGAGGGCGATAAAATGAGACTCTGTCTCTACAAAAAAAAAAATAAATAAATTTAACTACTGGCTCAGCGACCGTAGCTCAGTGATTAGGGTGCCAGTCACATACATAGGAGCTGGCGGGTTCGAGCCCGGCCTGGGCCTTCTAAACAACAATGACAACTACAATCAAAAACATAGGTGGTGCCTGTGGCTCAGAGAGTGGGGCCCCAGCCACATATACCGAGGGTGGCGGGTTCAAACCCGGCCCCGGCCAAACTACAACATAAAAAAAGACAAGTTCATGGCAGTGCCTGTGGCTCAAGGAGTAGGGCACCAGCCCCATATACTGGAAGTGGTGGGTTCAAACCCAGCCCTGGCTAAAAACTGCAAAAAAAAAAATTAAATAAATAAATAAACTTAGGATTTCCATTGGTTTTTTAAAAAAAAAAATAGCTGGGCATTGTGGCAGGTGCCTGAGGCTGAGGCAAGAGACTCCCTTAAGCTCAAGAGTTGGAGGTTGCTGTGAGCTGTGATGCCATATCACTCTACTGAGGGTGACATAGTAAGACTCTGTCTCCAAAAAAAAACTTTATTAGTGGGGAACTGTGGCTCATGCCTATAATCCCAGCACTTTGGGAGGTCAAGGTGGGAGGATTGCTTAGGGCCAAGGATTGGAGACCAGCCTATGCAACATAATGAGAACCCATCTCTATAAAAAAATTAAAAAATTAGCTGAGCATGGTGACACGTACCTGTAGTCCTAGCTACTAGGGAGGCTGAGACAGGAGAATTGCTTGAGCCTAGGAGTTCAAGGCTTCAGTGAGCTGTGATTCTGCCTCTGCTTTCCAGCCTAGGCCACATACTGAGACCCTGTTTCAAAAACAGACACCTAAAAAACCTTAACTACTAATTTTGTATGTTACGTGTATTATACACCTGCAGTCCCCAAGCCCAGGGTCACAGACTGATACCGGACATGGCCTGTTAGGAACCAGGCTGCATAGCAGGAGGTTGGCAGAGGGCCAATGAGTGAAGCTTCAGCATTCGCTGTCTCCCATCACCCCCAGACAGGACAATCTAGTTATAGGAAAACCAGCTCAGGGCTCCCACTGAATCTGCATTATGTTAGTTATATAATTATTTCATTATATATTACAGTGTAATGATAATAGAAATAAAGTGCACAATAAATGTAATGCACTTTAATTGTCCCCACACCATCCCCTCCCCTACCATCCCCTCCCCCTCCCCGTCTGGGAAAGAATTGTCTTCCTCGTCCCTGGGGCCGAAAATGTTAGTGACTGCTGTTATATAGTGTGTGTGTGTGTATTTATTGAGATAGAGTCTCACTCTATTGCCCTGGGTACAATGCCATGGCAACACCATAGCACACAGCAACCTCAAACTCTTAGAATCAAGAGATCCTCTTTCCTCAGCCTCCCAAGTACCTGGGACTATAGGCACCCACCACAACGCTCAGCTATTTTTTGGTTGGAGGTGTCATTGTTGTTTGGCAGGCCTGGGCTTGGTTTGAACCTGCCAGCTCCTGTGTATGTGGCTAGCACCCTAACCACTGACCTACAGGCACCGAGTCAAGGCAGCTTTTTCTTGTAATGTCATGACTTTTCTCTGCTTCTTGGAAGCATCATGGGTTCCATGATATTATTCAAAGTTTACAGTATTGCAATAAAAATGATGAAAATTATGTGAAAACCTTGAGAGATCATTTTTTAGTGTGATATGCAATTTACTGAATTAGCTGCTCACATGGAGGTGACTGGCATTGCAGAGCATTTTAAGCTCTTCTTCACTAAATCTGAGTTCACTGCAACAGTAACAGGAAGAAACAATTGCAGTAGTACAGTATACATTGATACCACAGTTAATTGTATGCAGTTATGATCTAATACTGCATCTTTATGTTTGTTTACATTCTTCTCTTTTGTTTTTTTGTTTTTTTGAGACAGAGACTCACTTTGTCACCCCTGGTAGAGTGCCGTGGCATCACAGCTCACAGCAACCTCCAGCTCTTGGGCAAGGGCAATTCTCTTGCCTCAGGCTCCTGAGTACTTGGGACTACAGGCGCCCGCCACAACGCCTGGGTATTTTTGTTGCAGTTGCCACTGCTGTTTAGGCTGGCTGGGGCTGGGTTCGAACCTGTCACCCTCAGTATATGGGGCCAGCGCCCTAACCACTGAGCCGTAGGCACCACCCCTGTTTACATTTTTCTTAACTGTAAAGGGTACCATGCGTGGTCCATAACAGTTTGAGGTACGTAAGTTTGGATAAATTGTAACTTCTTATAACATATTCGTGTATAATTTGTAGTAGTAAATGATGAAATTGTCATGTATCTACATATATTTTGTGCATTCATTTAAAATTTTGTTTCAATATTTTTAGGCTTCACAGTCCATCTGTGAGTTATTTCAAATTGTCTCAAATCTCCAAAATATTTTCCAATATTTTTTTGTCAGGAGGATGATCCATCCAGGAGAATATTTTCCAATATATTTATTTGCGCATAAGTGGACCCACACACTTCAAATCATGTTGATCAAAAATCTACTGTATTAACCTTCCTCTACAAATCTGCAGTGTTACATTTCAAACTAATCGACTGCTATATCCAATGAGATAAACAATACAAATTTCAGTAATCAATTTCAATCACTCAATCTGTTCATTCTGTTATTTAGAACAAAAGAACAGATATTTATTGCATTCTTCAAAACCATCTGTGTTAAATTAATGAGTCAAAAAACACAGTATTACAAACCCAGAGATTTTCCTCCATAATCGGGTATCCTATTCTTTCTCAAAATTTTTGTTCCTAGATGGAGAAAATATTCAGTTTGGTACTATCCACAAAACATTGAGAAAACATTGAGTTAACTTACGTGATTTACTGAAACACCAAGGATCTACAGAGTACAAATTAAGTGTGCAAATAAGAAAATTACCTAAGAATCACACAAATTAAAGTATAATTTCATTAACTTATTAACTTGAATAAAACAGAAGGGGAATCCCATATATTACATGGTATTATTAATAACTGTCATTACAACAAAATCTTAGATAACAGATGATTAAATTACTTTATTCTGGAGTTAATAATAACCATGAATAATAGTTACATAGTTATCAGTATCTTTTCATTGTTTAGGTTATGAAGCATTTGCTCTAGATATTAATAATCTTGGATTAGGCCCTATTTATAAACATTCCCCTTTCTGCATAAAATATACATCATTGTTTCATGTTATTTTTCTCTTTCATTAAGACCAAGAAGATTCCAAGTAGGGAAGTATTTTCCAGTGAGACTTCAAAATAATTAGCAATGGGAAGGCTTGTAGCTCCTCCAAGACAATAAAAATTTCTCTTATTCCTACAGTTCTAGAAACAAAATTGCTCAGATTATGTGCCACTCTGGGCATGTGTATGATGGTTAATTTTACGAGTCAACTTGACCGGGGATGCAAAGTGCCCAGATTAAACATTGTTGCTGAGGGTCGGTGAGGGTTCCTCTGATTGAGATTAGCATTGAATACATCTATTAAAGCATATTGCTGCAGGTCCTCTCCCTGTGCCCTGAAGGAGTTCCACAAAGCTGAGACTGCTGAAAATCAAATACAAAAATCTCACCTGTGAGGACTGAATTACACTCAGCCTCACAGGCTTTATACTATTAAATTGAAGATAATATCAGGGAAACAATAGAATCCTGTGAATTAGAATGGTGATGTGTGGGAAGACCCTGCTAAGAGACATCTAGCCCCTAAATTCTTTTTTTTTTTTTTTTTTTGGATTCCGGGTCCCCTTATGTTACCCAGGCTGGTCTCAAACTCCTGACCTCAAGCAATTCTCCCACGTAAGCTTCCTAAGTAGCTACGTAAGCCCCTAAATTCTTCTCTCTTTTTTTTTGAGACAGTCTCAAGTTGTTGTCCCGGTAGAGTGCCATGGCATCATAGCCCACAGCAACCTTAAACTTAGGCTAAAGGGATCCCCTTGGCTCCGTTTTTCTATCTTTTAGTAGAGATGGGGTCTCGCTTTTGCTCAGGCTGGTCTCAAACTAGTGAGCTCAAGCAATCCACCTGCCTCCACCTCCCAGAGTGCTAGGATTACAGGCGAGAGCCACCACCCTTGGCCAGTAAAAACCCCTAAATTCTGATAAATCTCCATGGCCAGCTGAAGTAGTCCCAACTACTTGAGAGGTTGTGACAAGATCTCTTGAGTTTGAGGTTGCAGTGAGCTATGATGATGCCACTGCATGCTAACCTGGGAAACAGAGCAGGGCCCTGTCATAAAGAGGGAAAGAAGTGGAGGAAAGAGGGGGAGAGAGAGAGAGGAGAGGGAGAGAGGAAGAAAGAGGGAGAGAGGAAGAAAGAGGGAGAGAGAGCAAAGAGAGAGAAAGAGGAGAGGGAGAGAAATAAACAGCTGGGAGAAAGTGAGAAAGGGGGGGAGGGTGAGAGGGGGAGAAGAGGGAGAAAGAGAAAGAGAAGAAAAAAGGAAAGAAAGTATTAAATAGAAAATTCCAGAAGTAAACAACTGCTGAGTTTTCAGTTGCATGCCTTTCTGAGTAGCATGGTGACATCTCATGCCATCTCACCCAGGATGTGAGTCATCTCTTTGTGCAGCTTTCCACACATATACACTGTATACACTATTTGCTCTTTAATCACTTAGTACCACCTGGGTTATCAAAGGGACTGTTGCTGTACCACAGTGTTCAAGTCATCCTTATTTCACTTAATTAGGGCCCCAAAGTGCAAGAATAGTGATGCTGGAAATTAGGATATTCCAAAGAGAAGCTGTAAAGTTTTTCCTTTAAGTGGAAAGGTGAAAGTTCTCAACTTAATAAGGAAAGAAAAAAAATCATACATTGAGGTTGCCAAGATCTGTGGTAAGAACAAATCTTCTATCTGTGAAATTGTGAAGAAAGAAGAAGAAATTTGTGCTAGTTTTGCTGTCACACCTCAAAGTGCAAAAGTTACAGCCATGACAATAACTTTCATTATAGCATATTGTCATAATCGTTTCTATTTTATCGGTTGTTATCACTCATTTCTTACTGTGTCTAATTTATAAATTAAACTTTATCATAGGTATGTACGTACAGGGAAAGAATGTAGCATATATACAGTTCAGTAGTAACCATAGTTTCAGGCATCCCCTGGGGGCTCTGGACTGTATCAATGAGGACAAGGAGAAACAACTATACTGCATACGGTTCTCTCATCTATACAGATAGAGAGGGGGAATGTGTGTGAGAATGGATCCTAAGGGCATAGGTAATAGTGGAAGGAACATAAGGTTGGGTCAAGCTGAGTTTATTGATATGTGGACAGGTTCTCGGGGCAAATATTCTGCCTTTAAAGTTGCAGCTCAAGTAGTTTTAAAAAGGCTCTAACAGTTTGGTTGGTTGGCTCAAACGTGGACCAAAATGTGGCCCACAGTGAGTGAAGTGGAAATGCCATACCTGTCTCTTACTTAGAGGAAGAGACTCCAAGGGTTAGGGAGACTGGAATGTGCAAGTGGATTTTAGCCAGGCACAGTGGCTCACACCTATCATCCCAGCACTCTGGGAGGCTGAAGTGGGATGATTGCTTGTGGTCAGGAGTTTCAGAAAAGCCTGACCAAGAGCGAGATCCCATTTCTACAAAAAATAGAAAAATTAGCTGGGTGTGGTTGTGGGCATCTGTAGCCCCAGGTGCTCAGGAAGCTAAGGCAGGGGAAGATCACTTGAGTCAAGGAGTTTGAGGTTGCTGTGAGCTGTGCCGATGCCATTGCACTCCAGCAGAAGTGACAGAGTAAGAATGTCTTGAAAGTAAGGCCAGGTGTGGTGGCTCACATCTGCAATCATAGAGTCCTGAGAGGCCAAGGCAGAAGGATCCCTTAAACTCAGGAGTTCAAGACCAGCCTGAACAAGAGTAAGACCTCATCTCTACTAAAAATAGAAAAAATTAGCCAGGTGTTGTGATGGTGCCTGTAGTCCCAGCTACTCAGCTGAGGCAGGAGGTTCACTTGAGCACAGGAATTTTTTTTTTTTTTTTTTTTTGAGACAGAGCCTCAAGCTGTCACCCTGGATAGAGTGCTGTGGCATCACAGCTCACAGCAACCTCCAATTCCTGGGCTCAAGTGAGTCTCCTGCCTCTGCCTCCCAAGTAGCTGGAACTACAGGCATCCGCCACAACGCCCGGCCATTTTTTGGTTGCAGCCGTCATTGTTGTTTGGTGGGTTGGGCTGGATTTGAACCTGCCTGCACAGGTGTACGTGGCTGGCGCCTTAGCCAGTTGAGCCACAGGCGCCGAGGCTTAAGCACAGGAATTTGAGTCTGCTGTGAGCCAGGCTAACACAATGGCACTGTAGCCTCGGCAACAGAGACTCTGTCTCAATATTAAATAAATAAATACAAAAATAAATATTTTTTAAAAATCAAGTGAATTTGGTTCAGCACCTGTAGCTCAGTGGCTAGGGTGCCAGCCACATGCCCATTGAGCCACAGGCGCCAAGCCAGTTTTCCTCTTTTTCTAGGGGTGCTTTCCTTTGCCAAGAATGGGGCCTTTGGTCCCCATTCTCCCAGCATATATCAATTCCCAGCCTTATGGCAAAATTGAGTTGGCAGAGATCACCTGTTCTTCCTACAAGATGTCACACTAGTCTGTTATATTGATGATGTTATGCTGATTAGACCTAGTGAACAAGAAATAACAACTACTTTACACTTGTTGGTAAGACATTTGTTAGTCAGAGGTGGGAAATAAATCCAACAGAAATTCAAAAACTTTCTACCTCAGTGAAATTTCTAGAGGTACATTGTTATAAAACATATTCGGGGGCAGTGCCTGCGGCTCATCGAGTAGGGTGCCGGCCCCATATACCGAAGGTGGCGGGTTCAAACCTGACCTCGGCCAAACTGCAAAAACAGAAAAATAGCCAGGCGTTGTGGTGGGCGCCTGTAGTCCCAGCTACTCGGGAGGCTGAGGCAAGAGAATCGCCTAAACCCAGGAGTTGGAAGTTGTTGTGAGCTGTGTGACACCATTGTACTCTATGGAGGGTGATAAAGTGAGACTCTGTCTCTACAAAAAACATATTGAGATCTCTCTTGTCAGGTAAAGGATAAGTCGCTGCACCTGGCCTGTCCTTCAGGCAAAGCATACGCACCATGACTCTTTGGACTTGGGAGGCAGTATACCGAATTTGCCACGTGTAATGCACTCCAACGTATAATGTGCACCTTCATTCTGGGCCCAAATTTTCAGGAAAATAGTCTTTCATTTTAATTTTTTAATTCCATTTTTTATTTGTTTACATTTATGTACCATTTTTGTATTATAAAGGAAGTTTTGCATTTTTTAATATATTATGGTATAAGAAATGTAACAAATAATTACAAAACACAAAAACAGATATAAGAATTTCCTGTACCAGTAACAAGTTTACAATATTTATGCATCATAGAAAGCCAAGAACTCTTCATTACTGTCAATATCTACAGTATCGTCTTCTTCAATTTCTGTATTACCAGTTTTTTCTGAAGAGGCACTTTCCTCATCCTCAGTTCCAGCTGTAGCATTGCTGATGCCGCATTTTGTAAGCAATCTCATAACCACTTCCTTCTTGACACCATTCTGCAATCTTAGGATCCAATCACAAACCTGGGTGATGGATGATTTCTTGATTCTGCCTGTAGGTGTTAAATCATTACCAGCTACCAGGTTTCCACCACATCTACTCTTTCTTCATTAGGGCCTTAAAGGGCTTGTTTACTGACACGTAAGAGGGTGCAGCTGGCTGCTTAGCCCACCAGTTATCTTAGCAAGTTGGGTTTTCAAGTCAGCTGGGATTGTTTTTGCACTTTGTAATACCACCTATAAAACCACAGCTGCAATTCGTCACCACGTGGTCAAGTTTACAATAACCCACCACCATTCTCTGGGCTTTGAAGTGACAGAAACCAAGCAAAGTTGGTTTTTAAGTAATCCTCCAGGCCTTCGTGACCAGACTTTGTTAAACCAGATTTTCATGCCTTCTTCATTCATCCGTTCTTTTTCATGCACACGGACAACTACACTTGGAATCTTTTCTTTCATAAACATCTTTCTATTAAGGATGGTCACAGGTGGTAGCTTTGTCCCATGTGCACGACAGTCCAGAACAACAGTGTTTTCTGTTGTTCTGTTTTCTCACGTCCACTGGCTTTAACAGCATGCTCTGTGCTCCTTCGAATCCACAGTTCTGTTGGATGGTACGTCAGTTGTGGGGAGGACTTCATCCATGTTGTCAGTTTGGGACAGCTCAAAGTTGTCAGTCTTCGAAGATTCATAACTAAGAATGAAATTCCAAACCTTTACTCTTAGAAACTGCTGGGAGTTTGGGGCAAGTTTTGTTCATGTCCTCATGCTCAGACCTTCTCTGTTCAGAAAGTTAAAGCACCATTTAGGTGTTCCTGAGAAATTATCAATGCTTTTATTTCATGCAATCCTTTTACCCCCTTTGTGTATCATTTTGTCTTTTATTTTTTTATTTTTTTGAGACAGAGTCTCACTTTGTCACCCTCAGTAGAGTGCTATGGCATCATAGCTCACAGCAACCTCAAATTCTGGGGCATAAACGATTCTCTTGCCTCAGCCTCCCAAGTAGCTGGGACTACAGGTGCCTGCCACAATGCCTGGCTATTTTTTATTGCTGTTATCATTGTTGTTTAGCTGGTCTGAGCCGTGTTCAAACTCACCAGTCTCAGTGCATGTAGCTGGCACTGTAACCACTGTGCTACAGGTGCTGAGCTTCATGTATCATTTTGGTTGAAACAGAGATTCAAGTTTTCCCAAGGCCAACAGGGCAGGTCCTTTAATGTTAATGAAGGAGTTAGGCGGCAGGGCAGGGCATAGGGCCAAGGTGCTGAGCTGCAGTAGCACAGCTGCCAGCTGAATGGGAAGTTAATGTTTACAACAAAGTCCAGCCACTGTGTCCAAGAGCATATCCAGAGTCAAAGAAGAAGAAACCACCCATGAGGAAGAACCAACAAAAACATCCCTGTCTTCATGAAAAATCAGATCAGATTTCCTGCAATGGATGACAATGCAGCTACCTCAGAAGATCCTCACTACAAAGAAATTGTGGAAATGACAGAAAGGGAATTCATATTATAGATGGCAAAACTGATGAAGGGACTTGAAGGAAAAGTGGAAAACCAGCAAATGGAAATCCAAAAATTGACCCAAGAATTTAATGAAAGATAGGACAGTCTCCAAGGATTAAGACACAATTAGAAATGATATAAAGATGCCAAAAGAATTGTGAGTCAGAGAGTTTTAAAATATAAAAGAAAGTTTCAGTAAAAGGTAGGACAAAGTCTCCAAGGATCTAGATACAATTAGAAATAATGTAAAGATGCTAAAAGAATTGTAAGAGTCAGAGAGTTTTAAAATATAAGTACGTTTCAGTAACAGATCAAACCATGGAGAGGAAAGAATCTCAGAGCTTGATGACTAGGCTCTCGAGTGAACTCTGACTATCCAGGGTGACAGCTTGAGGCTCTGTCTCAAAAAATAAATAAATAAAGAGGCAGAAAGGAAGAGAGTGAAAATAGAGCAATCTCTCAGATAATTATCATGAATTGTACCAACTTACAAATTATAGATATCCCTGAAAGAGGAGAGTCCCCATAGTATGGAAGCCTTTGTTAAAGATATAGCTGACAATTTCTCTGATATCGCTGCTGAAACTTTAAAAGCCAGAAGAGAGGGGATTTCTATCTTCAATCATCTCAAACAAAAACAATTGCCAATCTAGGATTCTGTACCCTGCAAACTAAGTTTCCCTTTTTTTTCTTGAGACAGAGTCTTACTCTGTTGTCCAGAGTGCAGTGGCATCATCATAGGTCTCCTGGTTCAAGTGATACTCTTCCTCAGCCTCGCATGTAGCTGGGAATACAGGCACCTGCCACAATGCCCAGCTAGTTTTTCTATTTTTAATAGAGACAGGGTCAGGCTCAGGCTAGTCTCAAACTCCTGAGCTCAAGCAATATACCTGCCTCAACCTCCCAGAATCCTAGGATTATAGGCGTGAGCCACTGTGCTCAGCCACTAACTTTCATCTTTGATGGAGAAACTGAATATTATTTCTTCTTCTTTTTTTTAAATTTCAGATTAATGTGAGGGTACAAACAATTAATCATAATGTTTGTATTTGTTAAGTAGAGTTCCTGTTGTAGTTGTATCCTGCACCAAGGAGGTTTGCCACATACTTTTACATTGTGCCCATTAAATGGGAGCACACCAATCCCCCTCCCTCTTCCCGTCCCCCCTCTCCCTTCCACACCTCCCCCATCTTGAACTGAATTGAGTTGAGAAATCAAATCTTTTATCAATAAGCAAACATTGAGTAAATTTGCCACTACAAGACTAGCCTTGCAAGTACTCATACCTATTCTAAACATAGACCAAAACAATGGCCCACTAGCAAAGTAAAAGATTCCTGCAAACCAAAAGACAAAGCCTAGCTTTCACAAAGGCCAAGTGATAAAACAAAGCAATAGACATCCACACAATAAAGCCAACACAATTCCACCCTACTTATCAATTCTCTCAATAAATGTAAATGTCTTGAATTCCCTACTGAAGAGGCATAGACTGGCTGACTGGATAAAAAGTACAAACCAAGTATTTGCTATCTTTAAGAAATGTATCTAACTCTCAAGGACATATCAAGACTTGGGGGAAGGACTACAAAACAATATTTCAGGCAAATGGAGACCAAAAGAAAGCAGTTGTTACAATCCTTTTTGCAGATATAATTTTTTTTTTTTTGAGACAGAGCATCAAGCTGTCACCCTGGATAGAATGCTGTGGCATCACAGCTCATGGCAACCTCCAATTCCTGGACTCAAGTGAGTCTCTAGCCTCCGCCTCCCTCTTGCCTCCTCTTGGGACTACAGGCACCCGCCATAACACCCGGCCATTTTTTGGTTGCAGTCGTTATTGTTGTTTGGTGGGCTGGGGCTGGATTCAAACCCGCCAGCTCAGGTGTACATGGCTGGCACCTTAGCCCGTTGAGCCATAGGCGCCGAACTGATACAATTGGTTTTAAAAGAACAAATGTAAAGATAGATAAAGACGGATACTATATATTGGTCAAGGCAACAATACACAACAACATATCAATTCTAAACATTTATGCACCAACATAAATGCCTTCAGATTTATGAAACAAAGCCTATTCAGCCTGAACAATATGATAACCAACAACACCATAATAGCTAGGGACTTCAGCACCCCATGGACAAAACTGGACAGAACCTCAAGGCAGAAATTAAATACCAAAATGGTGGACTTAAACACACGTCTAATGCAAGTGGGCCTAACAGACATCTACAGCATCTACAGATCATTTTACCTCAGTACTATTGAATATATAATCTTCTCATCAGCTCCTGGGTCATTCTCCAAAATCGAACATGTCCTAGGACACAAATCAAACCTCAACAAATTAAAAAAAAATTAGAAAGTATATCTTGTATCTTTACGAACCACAATGGAATAAAAGAACTCGCTGCCAACAGACTCATCCTCCACTGAGTCTTAGACTCTAAACAGCCTATTGCTAAACAGTATCTGTGTCAAGGAGGAGATAAAGAAGAAAATCATTAGATTCCTTGAAAAAAAATTCAGCATCCTTTTTTTGCTAACAACACTCAAGAATACAGACACAGATGGACATTTCTCAAACTTAGAGACATCATCTACAACAAACGCACAGCCACCATCATAGCGAAAGGAGAAAAGTTGAAAAGTATTCCTGCTCAGAACCAGAACCGGACAAGAGTGACCACTATTGCCACTGCTTTTCAACATTGTGTTGGAAGTTTTAGGCCAATCTAATCAGACAAAAGAATGGTATTAAGGGTACCCAAATGGGAACAGAGGAGGTCAAACTATCCTTCTTCACAGAGATCTTATACTTAGAAAATCCCAAGGACTCAAACACAAGACTCCTCTAAGTGATCAACAAATACAGCAATGTTTAAGGCTATAAAATCAATGTACACAAATAAGCTGAGAATCAAATGAAAGCTACAACACTCTTCACGGCAGCATCAAACAGGATGGAATACTTTGGAATATATCTAACAAAGAATGTGAAGGATTTCTACAGAAAGGATTACAAATGACTGAGAAAAAGAAATAGTAGAGGTTGTTAAGGGTATATCTCATGCTCCTGGCTGGGAAGAATCAATATTGTTAAAATGTCTATATTGCCCAAAGCAATCTACAGACTGAATGCAGTCCTCATTAAATATCAACGTCTTGGCTCGGTGCCTGTAGCTCAGCGGGCTAAGGCGCCAGCCACATACACCTGAGCTGGCAGGTTCGAATCCAGCTCGGCCCACCAAACAACAATGACAGCTGCAACCAAAAAATGGCCGGGCGTTGTGGCGGGCGCCTGTAGTCCCAGTTACTTGGGAGGCGGAGGCAGGAGACTCACTTAAGCCCAGGAATTGAAGGTTGCTGTGAGCTGGGATGCCACAGCACTCTATCCAGGGTGACAGCTTGAGGCTCTGTCTCAAAAATAAAAATAAAAATAAAATATCAATGTCTTACTTTGAGGATATTGAGAAAATAATTCCACGTTTTGTATGGAACCCAAAACAACCCTTGATAAGCACACAATTCTATGAAATAAGAATAAATTGGGGCTTGGCACCTGTGGTTCAAGTGGATAAGGCACCAGCCACATACACCAGAGCTGGTGGGTTCAAATCCAACCTGGGCCTGCCAAACAACAATCACAACTACAAACAAAAAAAATAGCCGGGTGCTGTGGGGGGTGCCTATAGTCCCAGCTACTTGGGAGGCTGAGGCAAGAGAATCACGTAAGCCCAGGAGTTTGAGGTTGTTGTGAGCTGTGATGTGGGAGCACTCTACCCAGGGCGACAGCTTGAGGCTCTGTCTCAAAAAAAAAAAAAAAAAAAAAAAAGACTAAATCG
Organism: Arctocebus calabarensis; assembly: GCA_963573935.1. Taxonomy (NCBI): domain Eukaryota; kingdom Metazoa; phylum Chordata; class Mammalia; order Primates; family Lorisidae; genus Arctocebus; species Arctocebus calabarensis. Next base: position 22,381 of record CAUYON010141910.1, read on the forward strand.
GGAGGCATCACCTTATCAGACTTCAAGTTTATACTACAAATCTATAGTGATCAAAAGGGCATGGTGCTGGCATCAAAATGGAGACATAAATGTCTAAAACAGAATAGTGAATCCAGAGATGAAACCAGCTTCATCTAGCCCTTTAATCTTTGGCAAAGCAAACAAAAGCCTTCACTAGGGAAAAGAATCCCTATTTAATATAATGGTGCTGAGAGAACTGGTTAGCCACATGTAAGAGAATGACACTGCACCCACACCTCTCACCACTTACAAAAATTAACTCACAATGGATAAAAGATCTAAATATAAGACGCAAAACTATAAAAACCGTACAAGATGGTGTGTGAAAAATTCTTGGTCTTGTCAGGCTAGGGAAAGAATTTATGAAGAGGACCCCACCGTCAATTGCAGCAGCAACAAAAATAGATAAATGGGACCTGATCAAGTTAAAAAGTTTCTGCACAGCTAAGCACACAATCCACAAAGAAAAAAGACAACCTTCAGAATGGGAGAAGATACCTGTATGCTACAAATCCAACAAAGGGCTGATCAACAGAATCTGCAATGAACTCAAGCCTGTAAATAAGAAAAGAACAACCCTATTAAAAACTGGGCAAAAGACACGAGTAGAAACTTTTCTCACAAGGACAGAACAATGGCAAAGAAATACATGAAAAAATGCTCATTGTCCCTAATCACCAGAGAAATGCAAATCAAAACCACTTTGAGATATCACCTAACTCCAGTGAGATTAGCCAGCATCATAGGGTCCCAAAGCAAGAGTTGCTGGCATGGGCTCAGCGCCTGTGGCTCAACGGGCTAAGGCACCAGCCACGTACACCTGAGCTGGCGGGTTCGAATCCAGCCCCCGGGCCCGTCAAACAACAATGACGGCTGCAACCAAAAAATGGCCGGGCGTTGTGGTGGGCGCCTGCAGTCCCAGCTACTTGGGAGGCAGAGGCAAGAGACTCGCTTGAGCCCAGGAGTTGGAGGTTGCTGTGAGCTGTGATGCCACAGCACTGTATCCAGGGTGAGAGCTTGAGGCTCTGCCTCAAAAAAAAAAAAAAAAAAAAAGAGTTGCAGGCATGGATGTGGGAGAAGGAAATATCCATGCAGTGTTGGTGGGACTGCAAACTCTGTGGAAGGAAGTATGGAGAGTCCTCAAAGAGCTAAAAGTAGACCTTCCATTTGGACCCTGTAACCCCCCTACTAGGTATCTGCCCAAATGAAAAAAAAGACATTTGTCACAGGGACATTTGCACTCAAATGTTCACAGAAGTTCAGTTCACAATTGCAAAGATGTGGAAAGAGCCCAGGTGCCCATCAACACAGGAATGGATTGGTAAACCATGGTCTATGTGTACCGTGAAGTATTATTCAGCCATAAAAAAGACGGAGATCTTGCATCCTTTGTGACAGCCTGAATGTGTTTGGAGAACATTCTTCTAAGTCAGTGGTTCTCAACCTTCCTAACTTTGTGACCCTTTAATCTAGTCTCGACCCACAGGTTGAGAACCGCTGTTCTAAGTATCATATGATGGACAAACAAGCATCACATGTACTCAATACCAATTTGAAACTAGGAGATTAACAATCACAGACCCACATGAGAGAAAAGTCTCAATTAAATTCAAGACGAGGTCTTAGCACCCGTAGCACAGTGGTTATGGCACCAGCCACATACACTGAGGCTGGCGGATTTAAACCCAGCCCAGACCTGCTAAACAACAATGACAACTGCAACAAAAAAATAGCCAGGCTTTGTAGTGGGCGCCTTTAGTCCCAGTTACTCAGGAGGCTTAGGCAAGAAAATCACTTAAGCCCAAGAGTTTGAGGTTGCTGTGAGCTGTGACACCACAGTACTCTACTGAGGGTGACATAGTGAGACTCTGGCTCAAAATAAATAAATAAATAAATAATTTCAAGAAGGGGGAGGGGGCTCAGTAGCTTCCTACCCAGTGAGTACAATGCATGGATATATGACACACTCCTTGGGTATAGGACACAGCCACAATTCTGACTTTGCCTTTTTATGTGTAAATTATATAACCTAATGTTTATATCCTCATATTAATCTGAGATTTAAAAAAATAAAGGAGGTAGGCCTGGCACAGTGGCTCACACATGTAATCCTAGCACTCTGGGAGGCCAAGGCAAGAGGATCACTTGAGGTCAGGGATTCGAGGCAAGGCTGTGCAAGAGCAAGACCCCATCAGTACAAAACAGAAAATTTAGCTGGGCGTGGTGGTGGCACGCACCTAACGTTCCAGCTACTGGGGAAGCTGAGGCCAGGAGAAACACTTGAGCCCAGAAGTCTGAGGTTGCTGTGAGCTATGATGACACCATTGCCCTTGAGCTGGCGTAGCAGTGTGAGACTTTGTTAAAAAAAATGAAGTGGTGTCATTGTCTGAGACATTCAAATCAAGGGATGGTCCCTAGGCAGCCACTCTGGAGAGAAAGCCCAGAAGCCCGACCAAGATCCAGTACCCAAGAAGAGCTGCACATTGTATGATGTTATTTTAATTCATGGCTGCCAAGCAGCCTGTGGGTGAGTGTGAAGACCCCAGACAAGGTGACCCCCCCTTAGAAAGTAGTCACAAGAGCTGCTATGTCACCTGGAGAGAAATTCCCTTTCTAAAGAGAAAGGTTGGGTTTTTTTGGGTTTTTTGTTGTTTTTTTTTTGAGACAGAGTCTCACTTTGTTGTTCTTGGTAGAGTGCCATGACATCATAATAGAAAGGTTCTTCTTAACCAAACGTCAAAGCCTTGCTCCAGAATATTCTCTTACCAGAGCATACAAAACTTGAGATTTAGTCCAGGCCTTTTTCTTGAAAAAGAGTTATTCTGTCATTTCTGAAAGTTTCTGAAGCATATGTATAGAATCCAGTTTTACTATTGTTCTTGTTTTGTTTTGTTTTTGAGTCAGAGTCTCACTCTGTCTCCCAGGCTAGAGTAAGGTTGCATCATAGCTCACAGCAACCTCAAGCTCCTGGATTCAGGCAATCCTCCTGCCTCAGCCTTCTGAGTAGCAGGGACTTTAGGCGCCTGCTATGACGCCTAGCTTATTTTTTTCTATTTTTAGTAGAAATGGGGTCTTGCTCTTGTTCAGGCTGGTCTTAAACTAGCGAGCTCAAGCAATCTTCCTGTCTCTGCCTCCCACAGTGCTAAGATTACAGGCATGACACCGAGCCCAGAATATTATTCTTGTTTTATTTTGAGAGTCACCTTCCTCCTAATGTCTAGGAGGTAATCTTCCTTGTCCTCCTGTATTTGGGAGACCCCCATATCTTCCCTATTGCACCTCATTTGTTTCCCTGCACCCCGCTTCCCCCCTGGTTCTTGTCTAAGCTACCATCTGCCTTTCCAAGTGTTGGTCTGAGAGCGTCCAGCTTTACCCCCCTCATTCCAACCTCTTAACAGCACCCAAGGTGAACGTCTAAAAATACATATTTGACAATGTACTTCCCTTACAATGTGCAATAAAATGAAACTCCAGGTTTTCTTCTGGCAAAACCTCTTCCTCTTGGCTGTCTTCTGCGTCCCAGTAAATGGTGACTCTCAAGTCCTCAAGCTGAAACCTTTGACATCACCCTTCACCGTTCACAGTTCTCTTTCCCTCTCATGCACATCTCATCCATGGTAGGTGCTGCAGGCTCTATGTTTAGGTGACAGTTGCTTACTGTCCTGGAAATATACCAGCACCGCATGGGTCCGAACCATCATTATTTCTTCTCTCCCTTCTGTCCCTTGCTGTCCTTCCTTCCCGTCCCTTCCCTTTCTTTCTTGCCAGGGTCCCACTCTGTCACCCAGGCTGGACCACCGTGGTGCAATCATAGCTCACTGCAGCCTCTAACTCTGGGACTCAGGGGACCCTCCAGGCACCATTTCTCAAGTAGCGGAGACTATAGGCCCGTGCCACTGCACCGGCTAATTTTTGTATTTTTTGTAGAGACAAGGTCTGTGTTGACCCAGCTGGGACTCTTATTTCTTGCTGAGATGACTGAGGCTGGCTTCTCTGCTCTCGGCCATGCCTCTCTTCAATCTGTTCTTACCCCAGAAACAAAGTGATTGTTTGCACAGGTAGCCAAACAGCGTCCCTCCTCTGCTCCAAATGGTCCACCCGTGCATCCTGCTCCCTGGCCACTGTGCGCCAGCCGCACAGGTCTCCTCAGTGTCCGGAGCCTCCAGCCTGCTCAGGAGGCAAGACCTGTGCTGGGTCCTCAGGGACCGGGGCCCTCTTCCCCCAGCTGCGTGGCCCCCTCATTTCCTTCAGATCTCTGCTCAGATGCTTCTGCCCCGGAGGCCTTCCCTGACTCTCCCCTTCTGTAGTAACACTCCTTTACTTCTGCTCCGTTTCTCCAACTTTATCGTTGAGCTTTAGCACTTATTTTCAGCACCCTGCATACCCTTATTTGTTTACTCATTTGTTGTCTCTCTTCCCACAAGGATGTGAGCTCCAAAGACAGCCCTCCTGCTCTGCACTCCGGGTTCTCCCATCTGTAATGCCCTCGGCTGGGGTGTGGGCCGCACAGGGGTCTTGAGACACAGTCTCGCTCTGTTGCCCAGGCTACAGTGCCAGGGTATCCACCTATCTCACAGAACCTGAGACTCCTGGGTTCAACCCATCCTCCTGCCTCAGCCTCCCAAGTACCTGGGCCTACAGCCACCTCCCCACAACAGCCAGCTGGTTTTTCTATTTTTAGTAGAGGTGCAATCTCAATCTTGCTCAAGCTGGCCTTTAACTCCTGAGCTCAAGTGATCCACCTCAGCCTCCCAGAGTGCTAGGTTTATAGGTGTGAGACACTGTGCCCTGCCTGCGACTTGGTTTTTATCATTAGAATATGGCAAAATGATGGGGTAATAATCATTCCCATGATTATGTGATATTATATAAGGTTCTATCTTTCTAGCAGATGCCCTCTGTCCTGCTGGCCTGGAAAAAGCAAGTCACCACCTGTGAACTGCCTGAGCGCAGCTTCTGGGAACTAAGTATCTCTGGCCAACGGCCAGTGGAAAACCAAAGCTCTCAGTCCTATCACCACAGGTAAATGAATTCTATCAACCACTGGAGTGGCTTGGGAAGCAGATTCTTCTACACTTGAGTCTCAGAGGAGAACACAGCCTGCTGACACCTTGATTGCAGCACACACCTCAGCAAAACAATACCTGGACTCTTGACCCAGAGAACTGAGAGAAACCAAGCGGTGATAAGTGTGTGCTGTGATAATTTGCTGTTGCAGCAGTCGAAAACTAATAAGGTTGGGTTTGTTCATTGCTCTATTCAAGTATTGAGAACAGGATTCAGCACCCATTAGATGCTTCATAAATGATCTGCTGAATGAATACATTGTTATGGAAAAGCAAAGCAGTAGACAAAGTGGGTGGCGCCCGTGGCTCTGTGGGTAGAGCACTGGCCCCATATACCGAGGGTGGTGGGTTTGAACCCAGCCCTGGCCAAACTGCAACAAAAAATAGCCGGGCGTTGTGGCGGGCACCTGTAGTCCCAGCTACTCTGGAAGCTGAGGCAGGAGAATCGCCTAAGCCCAGGAGTTGGAGGTTGCTGTGAGCTGTGATGTCACACACTCTACTGAAGGCGATAAAGTGAGACTCTGTCTCCAAAAAAAATAAAAGCAGACAAAGTGGACAGCAGTGTTGTAATATGCTACAGTTGTGTGTCTATGAGGTTGGCAATTAAGTTCAAAAACTCATCCTAGAAGAAGTGCTACATACCTCATTGCTGAATTATCAACATGAAATTCAACTTCAAAGCACTCCCCTTGGGAAGCTTCACACTGATGCCAGAGCCCAGTCCACCCTTCAGAGCAATTTTGGAACTCATTTTCTGAAATGGCCGTTAAAGGCTAGTACCCTTGATGTCCCGAATGTCATCAAAATGTCTTCCTTTCAGAACTTCCTTTATCTTTGGATAAAGAAAAAGGTCATTGGGTCCACATCAGGTGAGTTGGAAGGGTGTTCCAATACAATTATCTGTTCTCTGGCTAAACGCTCCCTCCCGGACAGTGCTGTGAGACTGGTGCATTGTCGTGATGCACACACCTTTCTAAAAGCTCCCTCCCGGACAGTGCTGTGAGACTGGTGCATTGTCGTGATGCATCATACCTTTCTAAACACTCCCTCCTGGACAGTGCTGTGCAAGCTGGTGCATTGTCGTGATGCATCATACCTTTCTAAACGCTCCCTCCTGGACAGTGCTGTGCAAGCTGGTGCATTGTCGTGATGCACACACCTTTCTAAAAGCTCCCTCCTGGACAATGCTGTGCAGAGGAGCTGGTGCATTGTCGTGATGCACACACCTTTCTAAACACTCCCTCCTGGACAGTGCTGTGCAAGCTGGTGCATTGTTGTGATGCACACACCTGTCTCATGCCAAGACTTTCAGTGAGGATTTTCCTTACTATTTCTCTACCATGTTTACTTGGTCTGCTATGCTTCTCATAGTCAGCTGATGATCTGACCCACAATTGGATGAATTTTTGCAATGTTTTCAGCAGTTCTTCTCATTACTGGCTGCCCTGGACTCTCTCTCTCTCTCTCTTTTCCTTTTTTGTCTTGAGACAGAGTCTCATCCTGTTGCCCTAGGTAGAGTGCTGTGGCATCACAGTTCACAGCAACCTCCAACTCCTGGGCTTAGACGACTCTCTTGCCTCAGCCTCCTGAGTAGCTGAAACTATAGCACCTGCCACAACACCGGGCTATTTTGTTGTTGTTGTTGTTGTTCTTGTTGTTGCAGTTTGGCTGGGGCTGGGTTCGAACCAGCACCCTAACCCACTGAGCCACATGCACTGCCCCCCTAGACTCTCTTCATTAGCGACAATTTCTCTCCCCTCAGAAAAGCCTTTAATCCATTTATACCAGCAATTTTTCAACCTGTGAGTCACGACCCACAGGAACTGCATAAAGGGCTGTGGCACTAGGAAGGTTGAACCTTCTGATTTATATGAGAACCACTGATGTATATGCTGCCATCTTCTTCCTGGCATTATTCCTTTTTTTTCTTTTTTTTTTTTTGAAACAGAGCCTCAAGCTGTCACCCTGGGTAGAGCGCTGTGGCATCACAGCTCACAGCAACCTCCAATTCCTGGCCTCAAGCGAGTCTCTTGCCTCTGCCTCCCAAGTAGCTAGGACTACAGACACCACCACAACACCCAGCCATTTTTTGGTTGCAGCCGTCATTGTTGTTTGGTGGGCCTGGGTTGGATTCGAACCTGCCAGCTCAGGTGTATGTGGCTGGCACCTTAGCCTGTTGAGCCACAGGCGCTGAACCCATGACATTATTCTTATATTCTTGGACTAACATGTCCCCAATTTCACTTTCACTTACCAAATTAAACAAGAAATTTAATGTTCAACCATTGCTCTAAGCTCTGATATTCTTCTTCTTCTTTTTTTTTTTTTTAGCTCCAACATTCTTGTGACAGCACACGAAAACACACAAGAATAATGCACACCATTCAGCAAGACACTGCCACAGGTCAACACGAACACAGCTGGGGGCGCTGATACACCAAGGTTATCAAACCTTATGGACTTGTTTGTATGGTGTTGCCAGCGTAAGTTCAAGGGGGCAAGTTTGTGAACACAGTTGTCAGACCTCGTGCCTGGGTATATATCTGCATAAACATAGAACGCCTCCAGGAGAATGCACAAAACAAAAAGTGACAAACCCAAGAAGAAGGGGGACATTTCGCTTTATGCCCCTCTGAACTATTTGAATTTTCTTTTTATTCTATAACTGTATCTCTGACCTATACACACCCCAAAACAAAGTAGCCCCTGTAACTTCCAATTTTAAGGGTTCCCAAGCAAAGTCACTGCTTCAGCACTTACTCCTTTGCCCAGAGTTCTGCCTTCCCCTTCTGAGCAGCATCTGGTGTGTTATATGTTTCCCCCTCCAGGTGCTTGGTGGACAATATCGTCAACAAAAGATCTGCCCAGGCAGCGCCCGGAGCTCAGTGGTTGGGGTGCCAGCCACATACACTGAGGCTGGTGGGTTCCACCTCGGCCCAGGCCAGCTAAACAGCAATGACAACTGCCACAAAAAAAATATATAGCCGGGCATTGCGGCAGGCACCTGTAGTCCCAGCTACTTGGGAGACTGAGGCTGGAGAATCGCTTCAGCCCAAGAGTTCGAGATTGCTGGGAGCTGTGACGCCAAGGCACTCCACCCAGGGCGACATTGTCTCAAAAAAAAAAAAAAAGGATCTGCTACAGGCAGAATTCAACATGTTTGAAACCATATATACATCACGCTTTTGTTAACTCACCCACAAGGGAGCAGAAAGGCAAATTTTGTTTCCTGACATGTGTAAAGTGAAGCCACAACGGACTTTTTGAAGATAAAAATGCAAATGTAACTTTTCCCTTATTGTTACAGTGTAACCAGCTAAGAGGACACTTCATTTAAGAAAAATTGGAAGAATACAAGCCATGGAGTCACCCTGGAGTTTTGCGGTGGTGTGACAGTGTGCTTTGAAAAGTGATCACGGCTCAGCGCCTGCAGCTCAGCGGCTCGGGTGCCAGTCACAAAACTGGAGCTGGCGGGTTCAACCCCAGCCTGGGCCTGCCAAACAACAATGACAACTACAACCAAAATATAGCCGGGCGTTGTGGCAGGCGCCTGTAGTCCCAGCTACTTGGGAGGCTGAAGCAAGAGAATCACTAAAGCCCAAGAGTTTGAGGTTGCTGTGACACCACAGCACTCTACCAAGGGCGACATAGTGAGACTATCTGAAACAAACAAACAAAAAAAAGTGTGATGACATTAATCAGGGTAAAAGGAGCAATTTCCATAGCTGTTTGGCTGATGTGAAAAAAAATCCAACTGAAAATGTGTAGACTGGGGACAATGGGCAAAACCCTTCCAAAAGAAGAGAAGCTGTGTCAGGGACTACAGCTTGGAGCCACCTACCTGTGCTAGAAAGCAGAAGCTGCCAAGCTTGTCACTTACAACTGAGCTGTCACACCGGTTTAGTGGGACAGTTTTGAATTTACCCCAGTCTATTCTGAAACTAGCCAATGTAATCAACATAAGATACAGTGAAAGTCATTTCTCTTTGGGCTGGAGAGAGTCTTGAGACACAGTGAATAGACCGTTCTTGTGATCAAACCTTATTTACTCTCAGTAAGTAGCGAGGGACTGTAACCACAGCAACACAAGATTATGAACCTTGTTCAAAGTTCTAAAACTGGACCTGAAAACATAGAACCCTAATTAATGTTTAATGATTAATCCACATCTGTGAATTGATGGCTAAAAAATGTGAATTGTAAGATAGTATGTCTGTTTAACTTCAAAATGTTTAATTAGTTTTGTGTGTATGTGTGTGGATGAATGTGTACACAATATTATAATTTTGTTTGTTTGTTTGTAGAGACAGAGTCTCACTTTATTGCCCTCAATAGAGTGTCGTGGCATCACACAGCTCACAGCAACCTCCATCTCCAGGGCTTAGGTGATTCTCTTGCCTCAGCCACCGGAGTAGATGGGACTACAGGCGCCCACCACAATGCCAGCCTATTTTTCTGTTTTACAGTTCGGCCAAGGCTGGGTTTGAACCTGCCACCTTCAGGATATGGAGCCAGTGCCCTACTCAATGAACTACAGGCGCCGCCCACAACATTATAATTTTAATAGGCACTGTGGCACACACTTATAAACTCAGCAACACTAGGGAGGCTGAGGTAGTAGGATCACTTGAGCCCAGGAGTTCAAGACCAGCCTGGGTAACACAGTGAGACTTTGTTTCAAAAAACTAACAAACAACAACAACAACAAAAGCCCAATACAACATTACAATTTCTCACAGGTGACACTACAGCTACATCTGCTTACTATTCAATCTCTTCAAGCCACAAGTCTTGCTCATGTGACTACCAGGTCATGACTTTGAATCCTATGAAGATCATAAGCTGTGCTCAGCCTCGTGGCCAAAATAATGACCTTTCCAAGAAACGCATGGATACTATAAGTGGCTGTCTTTGCTAGCCATTCATTCATTCATTCTACCAATACCCAATGCTGGACTGCCATAAGTCAGGGCCTTACTCACAGTCCAATGGGGCATAGGTACTTGGGGGTGTTTTCTAGTTAGTATGTCTTTGTAGCCCAATCCGTTTTCAACTGTTGGGAATGTCAGCTTCCGGAGGATAGGCATGAAAGTTGTACAACTCAGATGGGGAAACCGATGCCCCGGAGCAGAGTGTCCTGGTGACTTATCCTGAGATTCCTAAGGGATAAGAAGGAGGAAAGAAAAATTACCAGGAAGAATCCATTTGAATATATTTCAAAGAACAAAAATTTGCACATTGGCTCGCGCCTATGGCTCAATGGGCTAAGGCGCCAGCCACATACGCCTGAGCTGGAGGGTTCGAATCCAGCCCGGGCCCACCAAACAACAATGACGGCTGCAACCAAAAAATGGCCAGGCATTGTGGTGGGCGCCTGTAGTCTCACTTTGTCACCCAAGCTAGAATGCCATGGCATCACAACTCACAGCAACCTCAAACTCTAGGTTTCAAGCAATCCCCCTGCCTTAGCCTCCTAAGTAGCTGAGACTACAGGTGCCTGCCACAATGGCTGGCTAATTTTTTAATTTTTAGTAGAGACAGGGTCTTGCTCTTGTTGGTCTGGAACTCCAGAACGCAACCGATTCTCCTGCCTTGGCCTCCCAGAGTGAGCCATTGCACCCAGCCCCATTCCTGCTTCTAACAACACTATGAATGCTTGCCATAACCACTTCTGTTCTAAAAGTCATTCAGATTCATTTTACACAGTGATCAGGTAGTTGAGGAAATTTGATTCCAGTGGAAGGTTATATTCATTGATAACATTACCATCCATAATGACCTATAGCTCATTTCTTCCCAATGACTGTGAATTAAATACCTTGCTATATGTGAATTAAATACCATACCTTTGTAATATGAGAGATTCCAAGATTACATTTTCTTACTTTTGTTTCTTTTATAGCCATTTCAACCCAGGAAATATGAAAGAAGCCCAAGGAAAAGGAATGAATGAGAAGGTTACTTAAACATCCTGTGGAATGGGACAGCTTGCACAGAATGGCACACAATAGGCTTCCAAGAATAGAGAGGAAGGATGAAGAATTCACTCATTAAATGTCATCAAACATTTGAAGCTTAACTTCAAGCATACATTAAAATTAGGTGCTGTTCTTTTTTTTTTTAAATTATTTTGTATTAAATCATAACTTTGCACCCCCATCTCCTATGCCTAGGTCAATTTCTTGTGAATTTCCTAGGCCTCAATTCCATGAAAGGACTGTATCCATTCATTGATACAGTCATTCACCTTGCCCCTGGTGGAAGGGACTGTATTCATTTGTTTCCTGGCCAAGGAACCCATACACCTATATATACCCTGAGACTAAAG
>CAUYON010141913.1:0-16579 GCA_963573935.1 Arctocebus calabarensis
AATAAATGGGTTATAGCCTTCACTTGAACGATAAAGAATTTGTCTCATATTAGGGGTGTATACATTGGATACTTTTTCTTCCATTCTAGAGATACTTTGCTAAGGAGAACATGTTCTAGCTCCATCCATGTAAATATGAAAGAGGAAAAGTCACCGTATGAAAGAAGAAGCCACCTTCTTTAAGGCTGCATAATATTCCATGGTATACATGTACCACAGTTTATTAATCCATTCGTGTATCGATGGGCTCTTGAGCTTCTTCTATGACTTAGCAATTATGAATTGGGCTGCAATAAACAATCTGTACAGATATCTTTGTTGTACTGTGATTTTTGACATTTGGAGACTACTCAAAGATCTAAAAATAGACTTGTCATTTGACCCTATAATTCCTTTACTGGGTATATACCCAGATGACCAAAAAAAAAAAAAGATTTCTAATTCTTTCTGGTTGAGTATAGGAAGGTGGCATGCTTTCAAGTATTGGTCCATTTCCTTCAGATTTTCATATTTCTGAGAAAAGAGATTTTTGTAGTTATCACTGAGGATTTTTTGAATTTCTGAAATGTCTATTATTTCTCCTTTATCATTTCTGATAGATGATATTAGAGATTTTACTTTTCTATTTCTGGTTAGGTTGGCCAAAAGTTTATCAATTTTGTTAATCTTTTCAAAACACTAACTTTTTTGTTTTGTTGATCTTCTGAATAATTCTTTTGTTTTCAATTTCATTTAATTCTTCCCTAATTCTGGTTATTTCTTTTATTCTGCTGGGTTTGAGGTTGCAATGTTCTTCCTTTTCCAGTTGCATGAGATGATCCATTAAGTTGTTGTCTTCCTCTCTTTCTGTTTACTTGATGAAGGCTTCCAATGCTATAAATTTCCCTCTTGGGACTGCCTTTGCAGTATCCCATGGGTTTTGATAATTTGTGCCTTTGTTAGTATTTTGTTCCAAAAATGTGGCAATTTCCTTCTTAATCTCTTCTTTGACCCAGCTATCATTCAGCCTAAGATTATTTAGCTTCCATGACTTTGTTTGAGTATGAAGATTCCTGTTGCTATTGAGTTCAACTTTTACTCCATGGTGGTCTAAGATACAAGGAATAATTTCTACACTTTTAAATTTGCTGAGGTTAGACTTGTGTCTTGGGATATGATCTATTTTTGAGAATGACCTGTGGGCTGATGAGAAGAATGTATATTCAGTTTTATTAGGGTGCAATGGTCTGTAGAGGTCTATAAAGTCCATTTGTTCTAGGGTCAGGTTTAAATCTAGTATTTCTTTGTTTAGTTTCTTCTTGGAGGATCTATCCAAAACTGTCAAAGGGGTGTTAAAATCTCCAACTATTATAGTAAAGTAAGATATCAAGTTGTTAATATCCATTAGGGTCTGCTTTATGAATTAAGGAGCATTCTGATAGGGTGCATAAATGTTCATTATCGAAATCTCTTCATGTTGACTGTTTCCCTTAACATATATGTAGTGACCTTCCTTATCTTTCTTTATCTTTGTTTTTAAAGCCAATTGTATCTGCTACTAAAATTGCAACCCCTGCTTTTTTCTGGTTTCCATTTGCCTGTGTTATACAAGCCCATCCATTCACCCTGAGTCTATTTTTATCCTTTAAGGTAAGGTGAAATTCTTGTATACAGTAGATATCTGGTCTAAGTTTATGTATCCCATCAGCCATCCTGTGCCTCTTTAGAGGACAATTTAAGCCATTCACATTAATTGAGAGAATTGATAAGCTTAGTTGTGTTTTGGGTGTCATGATTTTTGGATATTCAGTGGACATTTTTAGTCCTTTCACCACTGTAGAAGTTGGGTTTTGTTCAAAAATTTCGGGGTGTGTGTGGCGCCTGTGGCTCAGTGAGTAGGGTGCCAGCACCATATACCAAGGGTGGTGGGTTCAAACTCGGCCCCAGCAGAACTGCAAAACAAAAAAATAGCTGGGCATTGTGGCAGGCGCCTGTAGTCCCAGCTACTCAGAAGGCTGAGGCAAGAGGATTGCCTAAGCCCAGGAGTTGGAGGTTGCTGTTAGCTGTGTGATGACGCAGCACTATACCAAGGGTGATAAAGTGAGACTCTGTCTCTACAAAAAAAAAAAAAATTCTGGGTGAGTTTACTTTGGAGGTAGAGCATTGCTCATTGCTCTGGTTGTTGAGGAGGATGGGTCTGCAAATATCCTGGCAGATATCTCCTGGCAAATTTCTTCAACATGTCTATATTGTTAAAGTATTTTATTTCTCCATCACAAATGAAACTCAGTTTAGCCAGATACAGGATCCTGGGATGGAAGCTGTTTTGTTTTAGGAGACTGAAGGTCGATGACCATCTTTTTTCTGGCTTGAAACATTTTGGCTGAGAGATCTGCAGTCATTCTGATATTTCTCTCTTCGTAGGCAATGCTTTCCTTATGTCTGGCTGCTTGCAGAATTTCTTCCTTCATCTTAACTTCGGCAAAGTTAATCACAATGTGTCTAAGAAATGCTTTATTTTGATTGAGTCTTGCTGGGGTTCTGAAACTATCTGCTATCTGAAGTTCTGTATCTCTTGCAATGCTTGGGAAATTCTCCTCCAAAATCTCTTGAAGTAGTGTATCTGTACCTTTAAGACCATCCTCTTCTCCTTCAGGAATTCCTATAAGACAAATGTTTGATTTTGGGGGGTGATCCCACAACTCTCTCAGGGAGTGATCAGTTGTTGCTCTCCATTTGTCTGCCTCTTTGTTTTGGAACATTCAAAAGCTTTGTCTTCAGCTTCAGAGATCCTTTCTTCTGCCTGGTCAACTCTATTACTGAAGGATTCTATTGTGTTTTGGAGGTCATCAACTAACTTTTTCATTTCCTTGAAATCTGCTATCTCTTTTCTCTTTATGTCCATATTTTTGATGAGTTGGGCTTTGAATTCATTAATTTCTTGAGAAAACTTTAGAACTACTCTTTGGAATTCAATTCCTATCTTTTCTTCCATTCTAGTTATCTTATTTGCAATCCATATTCTGAATTCGATTTCTGACATTGCTGCCATTTGTCTATGCATGGCATCTTCAGTTGTATCTCCTTTGTCATTTCTTGGGGGTGGGGGGGTTGATCTACTCTGGTTATTCACATTGCCAGAGTTCTTCTTTTGGGTCCATGCCATGTTTATTTTCCACCATTTAGTTATTAGAACTGGTAGAGTGAGATTGAATTGGGGTTCCCAGATAGTAGAGATAGCTTCTTACCAAACTGCTAGGCTTTGTAATTGTGGCTTATCTCCTAAAACCTTACAAAGGCCCCCTTCAGAGTTTTGGCCAGAGACTCTAAGGACCTACTTGGTGAGATAGCACAGGCTAGCTCTGTTTTTATATCAGCCAACCTCTACCCTATCTAAGAAACCTCAGTATTAGGTTTAAATCTCGACTGTGAAGAGATAAAAAGAGCTGTGGCGCCCAGCCCCCACCCCTCATTTCTTTTCTGCTACAGAACTTTGAAGGTCAACCTCAGAATGTCCCCGAGTAGACACCCCCAGACATGGGTTCCAACCAAATTGTCTCAGGCAGTGCAAACCCTGCTTAGCAGAGAGGGGTTCAAGGGTCTCTAATAGCACAATTGGAACCAGGGATCCACACTCCTGCCTGCCAGATTCAGTCCACACTGTTGTCCACTTCTCTGCTCATAGGCCCAGCTGGAGCCAGGGGCCATGTCCTCACCTATTGATTTCAGTCCACATCCAGCTAGCCTCTGCTTACCAGACCAGTTGCAGTCAGGAGACCATGCCCCTGCCTGCCAGTCTCAGTCCACTGCCTGGCAAACCTCTGTTTGTAGGCTCTGTTGGAGTCAGGGCACTGGGCCCCACCCTCTGGTCTCAGTCCACACTCAGCTAGCCTCTGCTTGCCAGACCAGTTGGAGTCAAGGAACCATACATCTGCCTACCAGTCTCAGTCCACTGCCTGGCCCTCTATTCGCAGGTTCTGTTAGAGTCAGGGCACTGCACTCCGTCTGCAGGTCTCAGTTCTCACCTGGTAACCCTCTGCTTACCAGCCCTGCTAGAAACAGTGGACCATGCTCTAGTCCTCAGGTCTTGGTTCACACCCAGTAAACCACTGCTCAAGGGTTCTGTTGAAATCAGGGGACCACACTCTTGCTCTCAGGTTGCAGTCCACACTTATCAAGCCTCTGCTCACAAGTTCAGCAAGGTCTGGGGACTAGCCCTGTCTGCCAAACTCAGTCCAATGGGGAAACCTTGCTCCCACTGTGGGTGACTCAGAGCTGGGAGTTCTGTACCCCACCCTGCCTGACTCCATCCTAGCCCAAACCAAAGGTCAACACTACCACTGGCCAGGCATAGTCATAACTAGGTTATTGCAGTGTTTTTCTTAATTAGTAGTGGTTGGCTTTTATCAAAGGCTTTTGAATCCCCAAATATGATCGCTTACTTTTTCTTATTTTACTTTTTTTTTCTTTTTTGAGACAGAGTCTCACTCAGCAACCCTGATATTGAGTGTGGTGACATCTTAGCTCACAGCAACCTCAAACTCTTGGAGCAATTCTCTTGCCTCAGCCTCCCCGGTAGCTGGGACTACAGGCACCTGCCACAATGCTTGGCTATTTTTATTATATCAGTACCATGTGCTAACCGATTGTGCAACAGGAGCGTGCTAGGCTATTTTTTAGAGACTAGGGTTTCACTCTTGCTCAGGCTGATCTCAAATTCCTGAGTTCAAGCAATCCACCTGCCTCAGCCTCTCAGAGTGCTAGGATTACAGGCATGAGCCACCACACCTGGCCTCCTGTTTTGCTTTTGGTAATGGAATAAATTAGATTGATTTTAACCGGTTTATTGAGACAGTTCACATGCCATACGCATGAAAAAGAATTTGTTTTCACAGAGTTGTGAAGATACGATCACAATCAATTTTAGAGCATTTCTCCCTTCAAAAAGAAACTCAGTACCCATAAGCAGCCACTCAACAGTCTCTCTCTGCTTCTCATTACAATCTAACTCCCATAGACCTAGCTGACTACAGAAAAAAATTCTGTCTGTATAGATCTGACAATTTTGAACATATCATGTAGACAGACTTATGCAATGTATTCTTAGTGACTGACTTCTCCTCTTTAACATTAGGGTTTTAAAATTGTTCCATGTGGTAGCATGTATTAATACTTCATTTGTTTTTAATGCTGAATAATATTTCATTGTGTAGATGCAGAACACTTTATTTATCAGCAGATAGGCATTTGAGTTGTTTCCACTTCGTTTATTATAAAACACTGCTATGAACATCTGTATACTAAACTTTGTGAGGATGTATGTCTATGTTCATTTTGGATATATATCTTAGTCATATGATAGTTACTTGGTCATATGAAACCTGTATCATGGTAAATCTCAAAGCAACTGCATCATGTTGAATTCCCACAGCAGATGGATGAAGCTTCCACCCTCTCCCACTTCCTTGTCAGCATTTGATCTTAGCTGACCTTTTAAATACAGCAGTCCTAGAGGGTGAGAAATTGTATCATTACGGTTTTGATTTGTATTTCCCTAATGATTAATGACACTGAGTTTCTTTTCATATGCCTATTGTGATTTTTATGTCTGTAGAGAAGCCACTATTGAGATAATTTACCCATTTTATTTTTATTTTTATTTTTATTTTTTTGAGACAGCATCTCACTATGTTGCCCTCAGTAGAGTGCCATAGGGTCGCAGCTCACAGCAAACTCAAATTCTTGGGCTTAAGCAATTCTATTGCCTCAGCCTCCCAAGTAGCTGGGTCTACAGGTGCCCGGCACAATCCCTGACTATTTTGTTGTTGTTGTTGTCATTGTTGCTTAGCAGGTCTTGGCCAGATTCTAACCCACCAGCCCCAATATATATGGTTGGGGCCCTAACCACTGAGCTACAGGTACCGAGGCATTTATCCATTTTAAAATTGGGCTATTTGCCTTTTTTTGTTGAGTTGTAAGAATTTGCTATATATTCTGGATATAATCCTTGATTAGATATTGAATTGGAAAATATTTTCTACCATGTCCTCTATTTTCACATTCTTAATAGTGTCCTTTACTATACAAAAGTTTAAAATTTCATAAAGTCTAATTTGTCTCTCTTTTTTTCCCCTTTGGTTATTTTACTTATGTGTCATACGAAAGAATGTTTTGCCTAACCCAAGGTTGCAAATATTTACATCTAGAATATGGTCTGTGCAGATAATATTTTGTTTGTATCTGTATGTTTCTGCTTAAATTTATTCCTAATTTTGAAATTTGTTTTGATACTATTGTAAATAGGCTTACATTAATTTTACTTTATATTGCATATTGCTAGTACATCAAAATACAATTTATAATTGAATATTGATTCTGTATTCTGCAATTTTGTTGAACTTAATATCTCTAATAAAGTTTTTGTGCCTTCGTTATGGCTCTCTCAATACCATAAGCCATAAATATTTATTCCTTTCTAATTTGCTAGACTTTTATCTATTTTTCTGGCTGAATTGCCCTGACTAGAATCTTCAGACACTATTGATGAGCAGTGGAAGGTTGGGCATTCTTGTTCTGTTCCGGATCTAAGTTGAAAAGCTTTTGTTCTTTCACTATAACTATTAGCTGTGGATTTTCTATAAATAACCATTGTGAGGTTGAAGTTTCCTTCTACTGTATTTTTAGTTTAGCTAATTTTATCTTGAGAAGATACATGATTTTGCTGAGAGCTTTTTTTCTGCTTGTGAAAAGATAACCATATATATTTTTTCCTTTATTCTATCAATATGGCACAATGTACCAACTGGTTTTTTAATATTAAACTAGCATTGTATTTGGGGGGATAAATCCTACTTGGTTAAGGTGTATAACTGTAGTATGCTGTGGTACTAGTTACCAGTGTACTTGGAAGATTTTTGCTTATATATTCATTAGGGATATTGGCTTGTAGTTTACTCGCAATGTCTTTGGCTCTGGTTTTAGGACAACAGTGATCTTAGACAATAAGGTAATTTCCCCTCTTCTATTATTATTTATTGGGAATAATTGAGAAGAACTGGTATTAATTCTTTTTTAAAACTTTGGTAGAGGAGGATGGATTGCTTGAGCTCAGGTGTTTGAGACCAGCCTGAGCAAGAGTGAGACCCTATCTCTAAAAAAAAAATAGCCGGGATTATGGCAGACGCCTGCAGTCCCAAATACTCAGAAGGCTGAGACAGGAAAATTGCTTGAGCCCAGGAGTTTGAGGTTGATCTACCTAGAGCAACAGAGTAAGACCTTGTCTCAAAGTAAAAAAACAACTTTGGTAGAATTCACCAGTGAAGGCATCTGGTTATCAATCTCTTTCCTTGTTGTTGTATTGGTCTATCAAGATTTGTAATATATATTTTTTTCTTTTAGTAGTTTGTGAATTTCAGCAATATTTTTTATTTTATTGGGATTGTCTAATTTATTAGCATACATTTATTCATAGTATTTTCTAAAAGTACTTTATTTCTGTAACGTTAATAGTGCTACCTCCTATCTCAATATTGATATTAGTTATTTACATTTTCATTTTTCTTTCTTAGTTGAGTTAAATGTTCGTAAATTTTGTTGATATTTTCGAAGAACCTACTTTTGGCCTTATGAAATTTTTCCTCTATTGATTTGCTATTCTCTATGTATTTATTTCTATCCTAATATTTATTAAAGTCTTCCTTTTCTTTTTGTTTTTCCTTTTTTTGCCTATCTTTTTCTACTTCCTTAAGAAAAGGGTAGGATAATAGTTTGGAATATTTCTTAATTTTAATGTGGACATTTATATGTGTAGATCTTACCTCTAAATATAACTTGTGCTACATTTCATAAATTTTGGTATGTCATGGTTTTATTTTATTCTTCTCAAAGTATTTTTTAACTTCCTTGTGATTAAAACTCTGGCTAGATATATAGGGGTACATTGTTTAATTTTCACATATTTGTAAGTTTTCCAGACTTTCTCTTTTACTGATTTTTGATATCATTCCTTTTTTTATGGAGAATATACTCTATATAATTTCAATCTTCATAATTTCTTGAGATAAGCTTTGTGGCCTAAAACCTTTTATTCTAAAGAGTGTTCTACATGTATTTAAGAAGAATATACATGCTGCCGTTCTTTGGTAGAGTGTTCTAAAAGAATTATACGTTACATCTCCTTGGTTTACAGTGTAGCTCAGTTCTTCTCTTTACTTTTTTTTTTTTTTTGAGACAGAGTGTCAAGCTGTCACCATCGGTAGAATGCCATGGCATCACAGCCCACAGCAACCCTCATACTCTGGAGCTTTAGCGATTCTCTTGCCTCAGCCTACCAAGTAGCTGGGACTCTAGGTGCCCGCCACAATGCCCGGGTATTTTTTTGTTGTAGTTGTCATTGTTTGGCAGGCCCAGTGTATGTGGCTAGTGCCCTAACCACTGAGTAACAGGTGCCCAGCCTTCTCTTTCCTTTTTATTTTCTGACTAGCTTTCTTATCTTTTATTGAAAGTGGGTATGGAAGTATTCAAATGTTTGCTTGTTTGATTCTGAGACAGTCTTACTATGTCACCCTTAGTAGAGTGCTGTGGCATCACAGCTCTGCAACCTCCAGCTCTTGGGCTTAGGTGATTCTTTTGCCTCAGCCTCCCAAGTAGCTGAGACTACAGGCTCCCGCCACAACGCCCACCTATTTTTGTGGCAGTTTGGCTGGTGCCAGGTTCAAACCCACCACCCTCAGTATATGGGACTGGCACCCTACTCACTGAGCCACTGGCGCCGCTCTCAAATGTCATTTTTAATTGCCTCTTTCTACCTTTTGTCAATTTTTTCTTCATATATTTTAGAACTCTGTTGTCAAGAGCATGTGTGGTTATAATTGTTTTATCTTCTTAGTGGTTTAGTCCCTTTATCACTAGAAAATCTTCTTTCTCTCTAGTTCTCTATTTTAAAATTATGCTGTCTGAAATTAATGTTGCCATTCCTGCCCATTTTTGTTATCTTTTGCAATGAAAAGTTTCTTTTTTGCAAAAGAAAATACAGTAAACCTCCATCGATTATTACCTCCCTACTCCAACCACCCACTGAAGTTGACCTAATTTTCATAGGTCAGACGTGTACCACATGTACCCGTCAGTACAGTAGGCCTAGTTCCTTGTGTTGAGCAGTTTGTTACAGTCCCTTTGGTGGTCAACTTATAGAGGTTGTACTATATCAACTTCCATTTTATCAGAAATACAGTGTATGCTTGAACTACATTTTTTTTTTTTTTTGAGACAGAGTTTCACTATGTTGCCCTTGGTAGAGAGGCATGGTGTCACAGCTCTTGGGCTTAAGTAATTCTCTTGCCTTAGTCTCTCAAGTAGCTGGGACTACAGGCACCTGCCACAACACCTGGCTCTTTTTTTGTTGTAGTTCTCATAGTTTAGCTGGCCTGGGCAGTTCAAACCTGCCAGCCTGGGTATACATGGCTGGCACCATAACCACTGTGCTACAGGCGCCAAGCCTGAATTACATTTTAAAAAATCCATTCTGCTAATCTCTGTTTAATCAGAGAATTTACTTTGTGTGTTTTCTGGAATACTAAACTGAAAGCAACACAGAATTATGCTTATGTTCATATATTCATAAATATATTCATAATTATATATAGTCATAAATATATACAAATTAAATAATGGAAGAAACCCCTCAAATATATATACTATGTAACTAAAGCCAATAATACATTTTTAGTATAAGAGGGCTGTCTGGAAGGTATCCAGCCATTGTTCATGCTATTTCTCATGTTATGTGGCTGAATACTTTCTGGAAAGCCCTCATATGTAATAAATACATTTTTTCTATTGATTTGTTAATATATCAAATGTCTCTTTGTTTCAAGTATTTTAATCTCTGCTCAAAACATTGAAAATATAATAGTATATAAGGCAGGCCAAGGAAATACCCTTAGTAGGCTTGCACTCTAGTGATGGATGTAATAGAAAATAAATTAATAAAGGAATTTCAAATTATTCAAATTCTCATAAAGACAAATACCAGGCTACCATGTTCCTAGGATATTTTGATAGCTACTTTAGCCAACTCTTTCAGAGAAGAACTCTCTGAGGAGTTAATATTTGAACTGTGGCTGAAGGAAATAGCCAAGTAAAGATCTAAAGAAAGAACATCCAAGTCAATGGAAGAACAGGTATAAATGCTCAGAGATAAAACCAGGTGGATGTGTTTCTTACCTGGAGATGAGAACTATGACCAGCCTAGCTATAAAGTTAAAGGAGAAAGAGAATAAAAATGAGGGTGAAGACAGTCAGAAAAAGGTAGATGTATGCAAACGATAGAAACAAATTGTGAATAAATATTCTAAAGAAATCTACTTTACTATGAATGGTTTTAAATATGTTGCAGGTAAGGTACCTGACAGCTATTATAGTAGGTGGCAAAAGAGAACAATTCGTGAAAATTCATTTTCAAGAAGCAAGATTGGTTTCATAAGCACCTCTTTAAATGATTGTTGTTTTTTATTTTTTTCATCTTTGGAGTAGGTACAAAATGATACCAAATTTACATAAAATTTCATTCCTATAAATTTATAAACAAATGTGTATCAGCATGTCTATATATTGATATATTTTGCTTGTATTCCTATATATCTCAGGTATATATTAAATTTTACTGTGCCATTTTGCAATTGGATTGGTCACAGTGAAGTATATATTTGGCCAGTACCTACTTAATTGTTTCATATACTATGGGATGTCTAGAATATAGACTTTGAAATCAGACAGACCTAAATGGGAAACCTGGATCTATTAATAAAAGCCACATGATGGAACTGGGGGAAATGGAGAATGAGGAGGAAAACTGGTTAAAGAAAGAGTAAAGGTTTACTGTGGGTGACACTGAGTGAGAATTGGCATCGAGGTTGGGTCTGCTCTATGAGAATGTCCCCCATGAACATAAGACCTTGAGTACCAACTAGATATCTTTGACTTTCCTTGATGGAGAAAATCCAAAGAGACCTTCAATGCTAAGATTCATTGTAAGAAATACATAAAACAAAAATAACAGTAGCTTTAGAAAGTTTCTTCTAATGTAACAGAATCCAAGCAGGCAATTAACATTGGCATGTTTCAGTCTCAATTGTCAAGGACTGAAGCTGCTGTATGGTATTGCTCTGTCTTCTTTATCTTATCCTGTCATATTATGTGCCACAATATGTTCAGATTATATCTATTTAATTTCAATAGTATATCAACACTTTGTTCCATGTCCACTTTGCCATACTGTTACTATCACAAATTATGTTTGTACACATTCTGATCCTGTAAAAGTAGATTTATAATAATTGCTTTATTATACTGAATGATAGTTGGGTTCAAGAAGCGATCAAAGAGGAAATTATTAAATTCCTCAAACATAACAACAATGAAGACACAAGTTACCAACACCTGTGGGATACAGTAAAAGCAGTCCTTAGAGGAAAAATTATCGCTTTAGATGCCTACATTTGAAAAACAAAAAGAGAACACATCAGCAAACTCATGAACCATCTTATGGAACTAGAAAAAGAAGAACAATCTAATCCCAAACTCAGCAGAAGAAGTGAAATAACCAAAATTAAATCAGAGATTAATAAAATTGAAAACAAAAGAATCATGCAGAAAGCTAACAAAACAAAAAGTTGGTTTTTCAAAAAAATAAATAAAATTGACAAGCCTTTGGCCAGATTAACTAGAAACAGAAAAGTAAAATCTCTAATAACCTCAATCAGAAATGATAAAGGAAAAATAACAGGAGATGACATAGAGATACAAGAGATCATCTCTGAGCACTACAAGAAAACCTATGCCCAAAGGACTTGAAGAGAGACTTCTCTAAATAAGACAGGCACACAGCCTACAGACACATGAAAAAATGCTCACCATCCTTAATTATCACAGAAATGCAAATCAAAACTACTCTGAGATATCACCTAACTCCAGTAAGATTAGTGCACATAACAAAATCCCAAAACCAGAGATGTTGGCGTGGATGTGGAGAAAAGGGAACACTTCTACACTGCTGGTGGGAATGCACACTAATATGTTCCTTTTACAAGGATGTTTGGAGAGTACTTAGAGATCTAAAAACAGACCTGCCATTTGATCCTATAATTCCTTTACTAGGTATATACCCAGAAGACCAAAAATCACATTATAACAAAAAAATCTGTACCAGAATGTTTATTGTACCCAATTCATAATTTCTAAGTCATGGAAGAAGCCCAAGTGGCCATCAACTCACGAATGGATTAATACATTGTGGTACATGTATACCATAGAATATTATGCGGCCTTAAAGAAAGATGGAGACTTTACCTCCTTCGTATTTACATGGATGGAGCTTGAACATAGTCTTCTTAGCAAAGTATCTCAAGAATGGAAGAAAATGTATCTAATGCATTCTATGGAAGAACAGAGGCGGAGGGTTCACTTTTGCCACGGGCAGTCGGAAGAGAATAGACAAGTTTGTGTGGGAGCTGGGGCTGCAGTCAGGGGTCAGGTGGGAGGGTGGGGGAAGGGAGCAAGGCAGCCCTCCTGGGATCAGCCCCGGTTCCAGAGCCCCCATTCCACACTCTGTCTTGAAGAACTTTGCCAAAATGGTTGCCCTTAGGTATCATTTAAAACCTCCCTTCCTTTGAACAAAATCCTACAATGGGTGTTTTTTAAAAAATTCCTGGTCTAAACCTTGTCCCTGGCATGTATATGAGCTGGCGTCTACACCCCACCTAGTCAGTAGCTGATCTCACAGGCTGGCCCCTGGGGCTGGCTGCCTCTTTTTCCTGAACACCCAGGGAAAGCCACACCTGTAGCCGTCCTCTCGAGGCTTCAGGGAGGGGAAGGTGTGTGCTCAGGGTACTGGCTCCACCTTGTTTTTCTCCTTCCATTTTAGTTGTGTCCCCTGGCTTTTCGATATATGCAAGATATATCTGATTCTCCTACATCATGTGTGGAATTAGGAGGGAGGAGAAAAGTATTTCTATATAAATTGGCTGCTTTCGAAGCCAGGTGGCCCAAGAGGACCATAGAGTTTGTCTTCCCAAAATAACTGCTTCTCTTTGGGGATAGGTCTTGATCTTTGGGGGGTCATGAAAAGCAAAGCCCTCAGGATTTTGGCTGAAGGAGAGTGAGGCAGCAGCAGAAAGCCACACTGCTCTGGGGACAACTGGTGGGGAAAAGGGAACCAGATTTAGGAGTAATAGGGTGGAGGGTTGTTGGGAGACAGGAATGAGCCAAGTCATAGGCAGGAGACAGAGGCTTTGGGAAAAATAGCCAAGGAGAAATTCCTGGAGTCAGAGACAGCTAAGGAATTTTTAGGGCTGTGACGTGTAGTAGCCAATTTAAGCTGCTTTCTGTTCTGTGCTGTAGTGTCTTCAGAACCAACAAGCCTTCAGTGAAAGCCTGTCACTCCCACAGCTTGGGTTAGGGCTGGCTTGGCAATAGAGTGAAAGGAAGGTGTCTTGCAAAGGGGAGGTGCTGTCAGTAGATTGTGGCAGCCGCAGGCCACAAGCTTGAGAACATGTGGACTGCAGGAAAGACCAAGGCTGCTCCTGAGACTTCATTTTTCCATATAAAATGAGAGGGTGAACCTCACAAAAGAGCACAGAGGGGCTAGAACCTGCCATAAAACAGGCTAGGTCTCTGGAGAGCCCTCTAGGCCAAGAGCTGTATGGTTAACTATTGTGTAAACCCTGTCAATGCTCTTTCCAAAGCCACATTCTTTGTAGCAGCTAATAGAACCAGAGAGAAAAACTCCACCGGAATGCATTTGCTCACATAATGACTCTTTTTTTTTTTTTTTTTTTTTTTTTTTTGGTGTTTTTGGCCTGGGGCTGGGTTTGAACCCATCGCCTTCAGTATATGGGCCAGCACCCTACTCCTTTGAGCCACAGGTGCCGCCTCACACCTCTTTTCTTTAATGGATCTACCTTTTTCTATCCAAAAGCCTATCTATTCTTCAGGGCCTAAAATCAACCTATCTCCCCTAGGAAGGCTTCATGGACATCCCCCTCCCTTGCTGTCTGTTGTATCTCTTAGAACAATTCTTAATGTGTGGTCTTCAAGACCAGTGGCCTCACAGCAGCTTCAACTTGTTAGGGACGCAGGTGCTCAGGCTCTGCCCAGACCCACTGAGGCCGGGGTCGAAGCTCAGCAGTTGTGTCTTGACAGGCTCTCCAGGAGAGCTCTGACACACATGAAGTCTGAGAGCTGTCTGAGAGCCAAGGTGAAGACAGATGCGCGTAGTAGAAAGGGAGTCCGTCAGATCACATGTCTTCAACTCAGAGTCACCCAGTGGCTCCTCAACTCACCCCTAACCCAGAACTAAGAACGAAGGCTCAGTGATGGCTTTCCAGGCCCCACATGTGCTTGGGTTTCCCTTTGTCCTCTCCCACCCACCACCATCTCGTCTCACACTGCACTCCAGTTACTGTGGCTTCCTCTGTCTCTCTAGAATGTACAAAGCTTGCATCTGTCTCAACACCTGTGTGAGGACTGCTTCATCTACTTGTGACACTCTCCCCAAGACATTGTATGGCTCCATCCTCCAGCTCCTTCAAGTCACTTCTTCTCTGGAGCCTGCCCTGGTCACATAGCTTGTAATTAAGTTCTCCACTGCCAAGGCCACCCCTCCCTGAATTTCTCCTCCATAGCACTGCTCATGACATCAGCAGCTTAGCAGCTTCTACTTTATTCTGTCTCACCTGTTAGAGTCTAAGCCCAACAAGATTCAAGACTTTGTTTGCCTATCTTGTTCTTTGATATTTCTTGACCCCTACCATGATAAGTGGTCAAGAAATATTCATTGAGTGTGTACATGAGCACTTACTTTTCTGTGCTCTCTTGTTCATGAATCACTCCATCCATTGTAGCTGCTGTTTCCAACTAGTTTGTAAATTTCATGAAAGAGATACCTCATCTTTGAGGTCTGTTTCCTCCCACTGTGTCTAGTGTCATGTTGAGAATTTAGAGAGGACAAGATACTTTTTGATTACAGGTCTGAACTTCTGTGCCCTGGACTTGGGATCCCAGGCAGAAAACTTTTGTCCAGGACACCCACAGTTTCTCCTTCCAGCCCCTCCAACACAGAGTTCAAGCGTGCTTCCTCTTCCTTCCCCAGCCGTAATTTCCAGTCATTTCCCCTGATATGCAAAGGATCTGCCTCTCGCTGGTTGTTCTCCCCACCGCAGGCTGTGCCTGCTCAGGCAGCCTCCATCTGTCCCTCACCCCAGTTCCAGCGACCCAGCACAACAGTGAGATCCATAATTTATGAGCGCCCTTCTGCTGGGCATTTCCTTTCTTTCTTTTTCTTGGGCATCACCAGGGCACAAATTTAGTCAGCACCACTGGGGCAGCCGAGGTGCTTGAAAACACCCCAGTGGAGGAAATCCGAGCCCAGCAGAGGGGTGGGACAAGCAATTTGGGGTTCTGGACTACTCTGTGCTGGGGAACAGGATCCTGGCCTCTCTTCACCATCCTTCCTAATTGCATTACTGCATTTGCAGTAAAACCACTCTGTATTCTTTGAAGAAAGGCGTACGTGGGATAAGGCCCCTCAGAGTAGGGCCGGACAGCATGCCTGAGTTGTCTTCTCAAACCTCAGTAGGCAGTATGTGTTTTTAATAATCATCTGGTAATTAACAGCTGTGATTCCAAGCCTTTCATTTGGAAAAAATAATAACAATCTTACTTCCTAGTACCAGGAGCCAGATGGGCAGCCAGAGAGAGAAGCCTCCAGCTACGTATCAGCCAGGTAGAGAAGGTGAGGTCCATGGCTTCCTGGTCACCCTGCAGCTGGCACAACATCTGGACGGCAGAACAAAGTCCAGGTACATGAGCCCACCACATCAAGCATACTAGTCCACTGAGCACTCATGAGAGTATTGGTTTGTGAAAAATGTAGTCCCTGCCTCTTCTGACTTGTTTTCAGCGACCTCTTTAAAAAGATGCACTGCCTGATTCAGTAATGTCAAACTGGAAAATTACTAGGAAGTATCACAGGAATTTTTATTTGGTTCAAGGACATCGCATTGGCCGTGGGGCTTCCTGCTGCTGCTGTTGCCCAGGAAGCTCCCAGCCCCTCCTGAACTCCACCACCAAGGGGTCAAGGAGCGACAACCCACCTTGGGACACCAAGTGCCTTCAGCAGATATTCCCAGTGTCCTCAGAAATCTCTCTCCTCTTCCTCTCTTTCCCATATACCTTCACACACACCTCTTTGCTAAATATACTGGGGGTGGGTAATGAGATAAAGGAGGAGGGAGATAAGAAGCAAACTGTCTAGATAGATTTATATTATGTTTCTCATTAAGTCCAGTGTCTGGTCTCATAGAGGCTGGGGGTATGATGGCTTGAGTTTTTGTGCTTGGCTGAAATATACTGGATATGGATTTGAGGGCTGCATTATCCTTTGCATAGGAAGAAAGAAAGTAAAGAAAGATGGAAGGAAGGAAGGAAGGAAGATAGAAAAGGAAAGGAAAAGGAAAAGGAAAAGAAAGGAAAGGGAAGGGAAGGGAAGGGAAGGAAAATAAAGGAAAGGAAAGAAAGGCAGGCTTCCTGGAGGAGCTTACAT
>CAUYON010141914.1:0-20317 GCA_963573935.1 Arctocebus calabarensis
GGGGAGGATGGGTGGAGGGAGGGCAATTAGTGGGAACACACCTACGGTGCATCTTAGCAGGGTACTGGTGAAACTTGTTAAATGTAGAGTATCAATGTCTTTATATAGTGATCAAGAAAATGCCTTGAATGCTATCTGTAACAGTATGATCAAAATATTTCTGAATGTATATGAAGCACATCATGCCCTATGAATGCACCAATGTACACAATTATGATTCAATAAAATTATAAAAAAAAAAAGCTGAACATAAAGCGGAAGCAGCACCGACAGCGTGAATAGAAACCAAAAGGAGCCTACTAAGTCTGAGCATTAAGAAACAGAAATTCTGTTTAAGAAACAAAGACAAAGTTTAGAGCCTTTCCAAAAGAGATGGAAGCAGGTCCCTCTCAAGTGGAGAGAGACAGAGACGCAAAGGCCGTTCGGAAGCGGAAATGTCTCTCCATTCGAAATTGGTGGAACCCCTTCATTGGTTCCTCTGCAACTGCAGGTGTTATTACTTTTCTTACCGGTCATTGATTGCTATCTTTTTCTATTGGTCATTGGTTACCTAGATCACCTCATTAGTCATTGGTTACTGAGATTACCTCATTGGTCATTGGTCACCGAGATTACCTCATACCTACACTCTTTCCCCCTTTTTTGTTGAGAGTTGCTGAGTGGTGAGTGTTCAGAAGGCCAGGCTTTCCTCCCACCCTCCTTGAAGCCCCTTTCTTTGTGTTGCTCCTCAGTTATGTAGTTTTGAAACCAAATGGTCAAGGTCCTTTCTTTCCTAAGTTTACAGAGTAGAGGTGAAGGCAAAGAGTCAAACTTGGACGTCTCCTCAGTGAACAGATAACAAAGGACAGGACCGAGACACAGCACAGAAGCAACAACTACTAACTTTGTCTAAGGAGTGGAGAGTCAGAGAGATCATGTAAGAAAACATGGAGATCATGTAAGAAAACAACCTTTCGAGACATATGAGAAAAAGAGAACAGCAAATGAGAAGAAAACATCTCTTCAAGTGTCCATGGTAATTTGAAGTTCACTTCTTATTTTAATAAACTTAGTTGAAGAATTATGGAGGAAACATAATTCACAATAGAACCCACAAACCAACATAGAATACATACAGGAATATTTTTTAAAAAGTAAACAGTACCCAAAGCTATATAACTGGCAAAATCTGCAGAATAAATTTACCCGTATTTCACTGATGTATCTTTTGATTAGAATCTAGATGCAAACAATAAATCCACAATCTATCAGCTGCCTAGACTTGGAGGCTTCCCCAGTCCATTCTTAGTCTAAATTTGTCAATTTTTTTTTTTTTGAAACAGTCTCACTCTGTCTCCCTGAGTAGAGTGCTGTGTCGTTATAGCTCACAGCAACCTTAAACTCTCTTGGGCTTGAGCAATCCTCTTTCCTCAGTATCTCAAATAGCTGAGACTACAGGCATGAGCCCCTATACCTGGGCAGCTTTTTTTCTATTTTTAGCAGAGATGAGGTCTCACTCTTTTTCTGGCTGGTCTCTAATGCCTGACTTCAAGCAATCCACCCACCCCGGCCTCCCAGAGAGCAAGATTACAGGTCTGAGCCACTGCCCACAACCAGTTTTCTCATTCTTAAAATGAGCATCATAATAATTACCTTCAGAATTTTCTTCTGAGAATCCAAGATGATTTATAATTTCTGGCACATAGCATTATAGGTATACACAAATTGGTAGTTTAATTTTTTCTCAACTAAAAGAAATTGAGATCACACATGAAAAACAATTTTCAAACAAAATTTACCTTTTGAAGAAATATGATAGACATACATTATCACAAATATTCTCTATGAAGAGTTTTATAAAGTAATTTATTAGTTTGTTTAAGAAAAATAATTTTAAATGACAATTTGATAAGATAGACTGGTAAACCCACAAGAATTTTGATTATTACTATATAGAAAAATATTTTAATATAAAAATGTTAAACCTGCCAAAAAATGAAAGATGAGTAATGATTTGAAGACTAAAATAATATGTACACGATGGTATATGGAAAAAATTATTGTGTACATAAATAGATAGGTATTAGAGTAGGCTAAATAATGGGCCCTCAAGAATGTCCACGTCCTAATCTCTAGAACCTGTCAATATGCTAATTTCCACAGTAAAAGTGATTCTATGAATGTGATTAAGTAAAAGATCTTGAGATAGAAAGATTATTACAGATTAGCTGGTCAACCCACTGTAATCAAGAACCAGTGTCCTTATAGGAGGGAGGTAGGAAAATCAGAATTAAGAGTGGGAGGGATGATATGGAAGTAAAAGTTTGAAGTGATAGAAGGAAGAGCCCCAAAGCCAAGGAATGTAGCAAACCAGAAAAAGCAAAGAAAAGAATTTTCCTAAAGCAATTCCTAAAGAATTTTCCCTAAAGCAATGTTCTTCACCCTTTTTTATCTCAGGGCACATTTGAGCCTATAGTTAAACTTCCACAGTAAACTTAAATTATGTTGATTAAAAAAAAAAAAAAAAGGATTTCACTTACTGTGCTTTGAACTTCTTTCAAAAGTAATTTAATTAATGGTCTTTAAAATTTTTTACAGCACAGAAGTGTGCCAAGGCACACTGGTTGAAAATCATTGCCCCAGAGCCGGCGGAGGAATACATCCTGGCCAAAATGGAGGCATGGGATTTTAACCCCCAGGACTGGAAAGTAATAAACGTATGTTATTTTAAGCCCGTGAGCTTGTGATAATTTTTTGCAGCAGCAATAGAAAACTAACAGAGGTCTAAAAATACCAAGGTTTGAAGAAAACTACATAAAAGAAGAAGATTGAAAATGATTGATGCTTTAAATGAATTGTATAGTAACTAAATGCAAAAAACTAAAATGTATTACATATTTTATTATATATATGTTTATATTATATAGATAGAGTCTAAAAAATGCTTATACATTTTGAGAAAGGAAAAAACTGTTTTAAATTTTTGATACTCAATATATATTGATAACAAAAGACAAGTCACACTGAATCCCTCTTATATTTGCAGAAGTCACATGTGACTTGAGTTTTACAAATTTAATAGTTTTTTTTTCCTTTCTTAAAATGCATATGCAATTTTGGCGTCCTCTGTATATTATTGTAAAAGTAATGCAAAACCGTATGTCTATGTCTGGAAGTACTGCATAATTTTCAAAAACATTAAATTCATTTTATAGAAGTATGAAATGAGACTAGGGCAAAGTGTATTCCAATACTCTGAGACATTTGGACAATCATGTGGAAACATGATAGAAATGCCTTATTCCTCAGTGAGGAACATATTTGCCATTTTGTTTATTTATAAAGTCTTTTTCTAGGTCAAAATCTCAGCTCATCGAGAAGTTAGTTCTTTATTTTGTATTTGTGTTCTTCTGCAATTAATCATAGATAATTTTCAGAGTTAGTATCTTGGTGGTTAGCATGGTGGGGAAGGAGTTTTAGAAAAGCCCATTGTGTCCACATCTTAGTAACGTGGATTTCACCATCAGCTATTTCTCCTTGTGAGATACATTTCACTACGACTGTAATTTTAATTTGCTGACAAGGAATCAAGATCTATCTCACTGTGTGTGATTAGACAAAGATCTATTGAAATGTCCCCAAACTTACATTGCTGTCTCCCGTGGTTGAGAACATTCTCTTGTTTGACCCTATGATATGGAAATGAGACTTGCGGGTGACATAGTACTTTGGATGAAAAGAATGAGTGGCAATCGAGGTTGGGAGAAGGGAAAAACAACTGCTAGACAATCTTCATCTTATTCAACGTCCAGAATGCTGATTGCTTTGGGAAGAAAATAAATTTGTGTTAGCTTAGGGGAAATCAGTGTGTGGGTCATCCTGGTTTGGGAGAATTTTCTTGCATTTTTAATTCCCTGACCTGGGTCGCTACAATCAAACAAAATTTTATTCTTTTCACTTGCGCTCCAGATGGAAGAAAATGTAAACAGCTGTCCAAGCGGTGATGGAGCCTTTTCTTCCACATTCTTGCATGTCATTATGTTAGAGATTTACTTTTTCAGCAAATTGAAAACCTCTAAAACCTAGTAATCAAATTTTTCCCCATCTCCCTCTCTTTGTATTCCAACTATCATCAATTGCTTACTTTCAGAAATAGTTTTCCCAAAGATGAAGCTATGATGAGTAGGCATGGTCATTATCATATTTACTCTCATCAGTACCATATAGCATTATGTTGTTTACAATAATTAGCTGCTGGAGGCAATCCTGTAAACACAGCAGTGTGACAGGCTGAATGGAGAACAGCAAGTCATTGTTTTGGGAGAGAATAGGTATGTGCTAGTTTAGCTGAATATTGGCTGTGAATGCAATGTAAACTTCCAGAAGGAAACCACTTACTCAGTACTGCTTATGATGCTGAATACATGTGAAGGAAATGAAGATGTGAAGGAATTTGGAAGATTAAATAAAACCAATGGGAGGTTTGGGGGATTTTTGTTTTGTTTTGTTTTTAAGTCAATGGGCTAATCATATTCAATTAAGAAGCAATACAATAAAATTTCAAAATGAATGTAGTTAATGTACACAAATTTAGCCTTTTTTTAATGGTATATGTTTTCTTATGCATATTAAACACACTGAAAAAAATCAATGCAAGCTATCAAAAACTATAAAAGCATGTAAAAAGGTTGTTCTTGAGTATTAATAGGAATTAAAATGCCATTTGAGTAATCCTCAAGTAGGTAGGGATAGAATTATAATTCTTGAGAAAGAAATTGAAAAAAATTGAGGACAAGAAAGGAATCTTACTAATGTGGAATCAGAGGAGCAAATACAGACGTATATATCTAGACAAAGTATTATATGTTCCTTAAAGGGAAATTTAATCAGCATTTCAAGGGATATTGTGATTTTATGGAATTGATAACTTTGCTGGCTTTAGAATATGAGTGCTTCATAAAATGCAACTTCACTGTCCATAGACTAATTCACACACAGGTATTGAGCACCTCCTGAATTCAAGCCATCACTCCATGGAGAAAACATGAAGAAATAGGCACTTCTCTTGTTAGTTGCTGACAGTCACAGAGTACTGACCCATCAAAAGTGATGCCATTCAATAGTGGAATTAATAACATGGTAACAAAGGAGAAAGAAGGATGAAGTGATGTGAAAGGAAAAACTATTCCTAATTTTTGTTAAAATATATTAGTTTTAGAATGCCATTGTGTTTACCAAATCATTAAGAGAAGACAGATAATTCAAATAAGTAGGTAAAATGTAAGCCTTTCTTAGCTATTGTAATTCAGGAAATGTGCATTTGTGTGCATGTAATTTTGCACAGTATTTTACTTTTACTTTATGGTAGTGTAGAGAGGGAGGAAGTTGTTTTATAGAGAGATACGGAATACACACATTGACTATAAGTGTTAAAAGTTGGATATTGTTAATGAAAATTGAAAGGAGTGTTTTAAACCTAGAAAAGGAATTGTAGGTTAAATGGCAGGTCTACATTTAGATCCCTGAGTGTTCTCCAAACTTCCTTCCAAAAGGAACATACTAGCTTGCATTCCCTCCAGCAGTGCCGAAATGTTCCCCTTTCTCCACATCCACACCAACATCTGTAGTTTGGGGATTTTGTGATTTGGGCTGCTCTTACTGGAGTTAGTTGGCATCTCAAAGAGGTTTTGGTTTTCATTTCTCCAATGATTAAAGATGATGAGCATTTTTTCATGTGTCTGTAGACCATGCACCTGTCTTCTTCAGAGAAGCTTCTGTTCATGTTTCTTGCCCACAATGAAATGGGATCACCTGTTTTTTTCTTAGTAATAAGTTTGAGTTCTCTGTGGATTTTGGTTATGAGACCTTGGTCAGAAATTTAACTTGCAAAAATCCTGTCTCATTCTGAGGGCTGTCTATTTACTTTACTTAGTGTGCTCTTGGCAGTGCAGAAGCTTTTTAATTTGATCGGATCCCAGTAATGTATTTTTGATGTTGGTTCAATTTGCCTGGGGTGTCCCCCTCATAAAGTATTCTCCTAGGTCAATTTTTTCAAGTGTTTCCCCTGTAGTCTCTCTAAGAATTTTTATAGTTTCATGTCTTAAGTTTAAGTCCTTTAACCAGCAAGAGTCAATTTTTGTTAGAGGATAAAGGTGCGGGTCGAGTTTCAGACAAAAAAATCATTTGGCAATAAAGGTATTTGCACCAGATTGTTCATTGCAGCTCAATTCATATGGCCAAGTTATGGAAGAAGCCCAAGTGCCCATCAACCCATGAATAGATTAATAAATTGTGGTATATGTATACCATGAAATAGTATGCAGCATTAAAAAAAATGGAGACTTTCCCTCTTTTATGTTTACATGGATGGAGCTGGAAAATATTCTTCTTAGTAGAGTATCTCAGGAATAGAAAAAAAAATCCAATGTACTTAGTACTACTGTGAAACCAAGTATAATCACTCACACTTGCCTATGAAAAATGAAAAGCAACTACAGTCTAGGATGAAGGAGGGAAGGGGAGGGAGAGGAAAAAGGAAAGGGGTAGGTCGATAGAGGGAGGGTAAATGGCAGGACCACACCTATGGAGCATATTGCAAGTACAAGTTGGATCTATCAGGTGTAGAACACAAATGTCTTAACATTGTAATTGGGTAAATGAGGTGAAGGCTATGTTGGTTAGTAGGATGTAAGCACTCCAATTTGTACAACTAATCAACACATTGAATCCCATAATGGCATAAATGTACTCACGATCTATGTACAAATGACTTAATAAAAAAAAATAAAAATAAAAAGGAATTTTCTAAAGAATCTGTGCAAACTAACAACAATAATTTTTTTAAATGTATTTTTATTTGTTTGCTTTTATTAGTACTTCATTTTAAGGCCTATGAAATGCAATAGTCTTATATTACAAAATAATCATTCTACACAGTTAGGACAAAAGCCTTCTACTGTGAGAGGTGACATGGGTCTTCAGCTTCCCCAGTGGGTGCTGTTTTGCTCTGCCCAGGTCTCCTCCAGGTTGGAGCTCTTGTCTCTCACCTGCAGTGAGTACTGGCTGAAAGCTGCCTTCATTCAAAGATGTGCTTTCAGTCAAACAAGCACTGTCATGCCCCGGAAGGTGCCTGCTCTCCCCAAACCCTCTAACAAAGCCCCAACCCAAGACTGTTTTCTTTGCCACAAGATGGAATCAATTCTGTGGCATAACCATGTTCCAGACCTTCCCATTGAGGCAGGCTGAAGTTAGGTCCTAACTATTCAACTTTTTCTCGTGCCCTACCCTGTTTTTTTTTTTGTTTTGCGTTATTTTTTATTCCTCTTGCCCATAAGTTACTTGAAACAAGAATCCCTATCAGAAATTCTCTTTTTGGAAATCTGAATTAAGTCAAGATCTCTGCATTCCCAGTACCAAACCCGATACCTGCCAAATCAAATTTAGTCCATGAATTGATTGCCTAAATGCCGAATGATGTTTGCATTAACCATTAAGTGATACGTAGGACATTCATTTATTAGAAAATGTAAGTCTGCATAGTCCTCCCCATACAATAATGATTAAAAAAGGAAATAGTTTTACTAAGCACTTACCAGATCCGTGAAGGACAACACGAAAAATCCATTGTCATTCTTGTTTTCTGCTTCTTTTTTCTCCCAGATTTCTCTCCCCTGAGGGGAGTCATTTCGAGAGATAATCCACTTATCTGATACTAGATTCAGCCAAGCTGCAGAAGCAACAACCACCACTACCACCAAAAGAAAAAAAAAGAAATAAAAAATCTGGAGTTCAAAAATCAAACCTGCCCTAGGTTTTAAATTGTTAAAACAAAAAGTTGTCCAGAATACATGTTGTGAGTAAACTGGGGACTAATTGCTTCTGCAAAAAGAATACTGCAGACAGGTACTAGGGCACTGGAATGATGATTTATAATATTCGCATGATTACTAATTTGAAACTACCCCCTCAAAATATAGACTGCTTAAATGGCTTTCCACATTTTTCCTCCAAAAGTCTCCAATTATCTCCTATCAGTCCTGACAGTGAGTTGGTTTGCTAAAGAGCTTGAAATTCCATTACAGATAAGCTCCAAATATTGATTTGTGCCTTTTTCCCCCCTTGGTCTGAGATATCATGGCAGAGCTGAAAATGTTCAAATCTGTTGTTGCATAGCCTAAAGGAAATGGTCCCAGAGAAAGGGACGTCTCAGACAGATGCAAAAAATAGCGTACTAAATTTCTACTTCACCAGATATTCTTTCTGTAGTCAGGGCATATAGGAGTCCAAAGGTGAATGAAGTACAAAGGTGTGAGCATGGAACACGGCTCTGGAGCATGGTCAGCATTTACGTGTTTAGTAAAGGAACACCTAAGGTAGCTGAGGAACAAGCCCTCGGCACCTGGCCTTGTGGAGGTCAACAGGAAGGAAATAATGAATTAAACACAATTCACAATGCCTACTGTGAAAGCATGCAAATTATGGAGAGTTTGCTGTATAAAATATTTAATGTGAGTCCCTCAGGGTAAAACAAATATGTAAACAAAAACTCATCTTTGTCTCTTTACACTCTGAAATCTGTGTCATGGTGAATAGCTAGAAAAATGCTCATTGCGTGAATAAATTAGAGTGAGTGAATGATAAATTTAGAATAATTACTGTGCATTTATTTGGCATGCTCTAAGAGGGAGAAGAATAAAATGATTTTCCTGAACTCCAAGTTTTCAACACCTGTTCCCTTGATATCAGAGAATTTAAGTTGGTTTTGGAAATTTGTTATGTAGTAAGAGGTTGATTTGAAAATTTCAGGTTTTATCATTAATTAAATAATTTTATAACAGAGAAAGTAAAGATAGAATAAGTGACTAATGAATTCCAGCCGAGAACCACTAATTTAGATAACTGCCATGAAGTAATGTATATTTTTTATTTCAGAGTTAATTCTGTTAACTTATGTTTAATTTCTTTAAATGCCTGCACTCATGTAACCTAAGATAATAAGAACAGTATTGGCTATTTTGAGCAAACACATTTTAAAGAAATTTTCTGATAATAATGTTTCTACCAAATAAACAACTTTTCACTGTACAGAGTATTTAAAAGTGGTTGTGTTCTTACTACATAATCAGATAGACATTGATAGTTACCATTTTATTTCTTCCATTTGCAAATTTAAGTTCACTAACACTTTAGAATTTAATGAAATGAGAAAAATCATTTTATAGGATTTTATAGGCTATACATTAAAACTCAAGTTAACTCAAAATCCCAAGAGCTTCTTACCCACTTGGGAACCACTACCCCGGTAGATTTGTTGGCAGGCTTTCCACAAAGTAGGCATGATGATTGGACCTATTAGACCCGACTCTTGGCATACGATAGAAGACGTCTGGCAGAAGCTGTCATTGTACACCTAATAGCCGTTTCCCAGCTGTATGAATTAGATGGAGTGCAATAATTCATGCCTTCAGTGAAGAGTGAGTAGATCTGATGTTTCCCTTCTGGTCTAGACTTGCGCATGTAGAAATGGCCTTATCTTCTCCAACCATCTCTCTCCTCAGCGCAGCTCTAAACAAGAGGTCATGAGACACCAAGGTCTGGAAATAGGCATAGCCTCAGCTCTAAATTACTTGTTGGAAGACAGCTACAGCCTTCCCAACCTGCACGGGGCTTGGGTCTATGTCATGCCTATGAATTTTCAGATTTGTTGATTACTATGGCAAAGCCTTGCCTACCCTGGTGATAGTATGTCTTAAGATTAACCTGAACACACTGTCACACACCACGCTTGGTAAATGCAATCAATCCTGCAACATTCTATTTACTGAGCCCTGCCCGAGTAGTATACTACATGCTAGAATTATAGAGATAAATAGGATCCTTTCACCCCAGGAGCAAATGCTTCAGCAGGACAGGTCTAGCTCTATAATCTGATAAACAAATATGATCTGCTGTTAGTATGATTAAAACAAGGAAAGATATTTGTATAAGCTGAGGTCACCATAACAAAATGCTATAAAACTGGGTGGCTTAAACAACAAAATTTATTTTCTCACAGGTCTGGATTCAGGAAATATAAGAAGTCCAAGATCAAGGCACCAGCATAACAGGTCACTCTCAGATGCAGGTTCTGGTGACACCTGCTTTCTAGCTGTCTCCTCACATGACAGAAAGAGAGAGAGAGAGAAAAAAAGAGAGACGTCAAATTTCCTCTTTTTTGTGAGGCTGTACTCCTATCAGATCAGGATCATGCCCTATCGACCTCATTTAGCCTCAATTAACTTCTAAGGCCCCTATCTTCACATAACATTACAGTGGGATTAAGGCTTCGGTACATGAGTTTGTGGGGAGGGCACATTTCGGTTCATTGTGGTATTTTTCTAGAATTAGAAAATAAAAATTTTCTTGACTTATGGAGAAAAAGAATTCAGAACTGGGGTATAATAGAACATAAATGTTTAGGTTTTTGTTCCTGGTTTCAGGGCACCTAGTTTCAAAAATTTCTGGAATTACTGAAGGAATGAGTGTTTTTATGTACCAATGAGATGATGACTAATTAGGTGCCCTTAAGTATCTTCGGTATGGGGGCAAGTCTCCAGAAAGAGAAAACCTCAGTTAGAAACTTGAAACCTTATAACATCCCCAACCTTTATAATAATAAACTGTCCCTTATTACAAAATAAGCAAAGTGCATTTCTCAGTTCTGTGAGTCCTTCTAGCAAATGACCAAACCTCGGGAGTGTTGTGGGAACCCCCAAATTTACAGCATGTTG
This sequence comes from Arctocebus calabarensis, assembly GCA_963573935.1. Lineage (NCBI taxonomy): Eukaryota > Metazoa > Chordata > Mammalia > Primates > Lorisidae > Arctocebus > Arctocebus calabarensis. The sequence continues at coordinate 10,749 of CAUYON010141914.1, forward strand.
CATGTTGGTCAGAAGTACTGACACTTGCTCTTAGCAACTCAAGTAGGGGAAGTTTTATGGGACTACGCCCTTAACATGGAGGTCTGTGCTGTCTAAAGATAGTGTCAGGATGGGACTCAATTATTACATACCTAGGCGGGGACACAGAATCAGAGAAGACTCATGGTGTTGGGAGGGAAAAAAACACCTTTTGTCAGCCAAGCCCAATTTTGAGCTATGCTTTTAAATAAAATTCATAAAGTTGAAAAAATTTTTAATATAATTAAATATGCACAGGTGAATAACTTGAAGATAATTTTTTTTAAAAAATCTCATGATTAAGATTTTAAAAAAAGCTCAAGGAGATAATAAGACAGAAAAGACATGATCAATACATATAAGATTGAGCCAAGAAAGTTAACACAAATTTTTTTATTTTTTAGAAATAAAAATCAAAAGAAAGAGAAGGGAATTATCAAAAAAATAATAAATTAATATTTCTCAGGACCAGAAAGCCTTAAAAATGTGCCTAAGACCACAAAGAAACTAAATTGGCAATTGAGAGGAATTTTTTAAAATGGTATACCTAAACATACCATCATAACGTCTCAAAACACTAAGAGAAAGTACTGAAACTTTCTGAAAAAAGAAAGTCTACAAAGCAATGCAAATTAGTTTGGCATGAGTAAAACTAGTCTCTAGAAGTTAATGCTTTCAAAATTTGTCAGGAAATTATTTTGACTATAAATCCTATACCAGTCATACAACCAGTGCCAAAATAAATATTTCTCATACAGAAATAGATTCACAGGATATTTGTGGGTTTGTGCCAGAAAAAAATTAAAGTGAAACCAAGAGACAGGAAGATTTGAGATGTAAGAAACAATAGAAATAATTTACATATACAATGAAAATAAACCTCAGGCTGATATCCAGAAAGGGTCGAATTTAGAAAAGGAAATTCCAAGAAGATCTAAGTTGAATTCCTTCAAAAAAGTAGAATGGAGACCATCAGAAGCAATAATGAATAATAAATTAGGAAATGGTAACTAATATTTGGAAAAAGAATATTTTTTCTTCTGTAAAAAGAAATACACACAACAACACAGAGCACTCAGGTTCAAACAAAAAATAGAAGAAAATGTACCATGATCCTAAGTTCAGAAAATACAATAATTTATTAGCACACAACTCTAAAAATAGTCACTATTAAATATCTTGGATCTTGTGAATCTGGAAACCACAGGGAAGAAAGGTGAATCTAAAATAGTAAAATGCTGTTCATGGTTTTCAGTCTTTCAAATCCACGGGTAGAAAATTCTCAGAAGTATTAATTATGTTTACTGGACCAAAAAGCAATGTTATCACAACTTGACAAATGTAAAGGAAACTGGAGAGTGGTGGGGAAAGTTGAAAGGACATGTGGGAATACTAAGATTCTTTAACATAGTGGAGCGTGTAGAGATACGTACTCTCTAAATGTGATGATATGATAAGACGTTTTGTAGTTAACAGATTTAGAGGTAAGCAATAGGAAATTTAAAAGCAACAAATTTCATGGTGCCTCTTAGAAGGGGATAGGTGAAACTTACTAAATGTAGAATATAAATATCTTAACACAATAATTAAGAAAATGCCATGAGGACTATGTTAACCAGTTTGATGAAACTATTTCAAATTGTATATGAAACCAGCACATTGTACCCCATGATTGCATTAATGTATACAGCTGTGCTTTAATAAAAAAAAAAAGCAATACATTTCAAGTTGTAGGGAGGAAAGTTAGGTGATAAATCCTTGTATTATAACAAGGCAGGAGATACAGACTAAAGCTATGTAACCAAAAAGTAGTATAAATGGCTATCTGTAAATTAAACATAGGATTTTGAAAATAAAATGCAAAATAACCAAAACCACAAAAGTTAAAAATGGTTGAATCTAGAAGGTGATGACCAAAGCTGAATAGATATAGTTATTAACAAAAGTAAAGTAGGTCTCTAGTTATTATCAACATCCCAAAGTACCATAATCGACTATTTTAAAAGTATAGCAAAAATAATAAAAATTACAACAATTTTGGCTGAGCATACCTGTAGTCCCAGAACTTTGAGAGCCCTAGGGAGGAAGATTGCTTCAGACAAGGAGTTTGAGACCAGCCTGGGCAACACAACAAGACCCCATCACTACCAGAAACAAAAAAACTAGGCAGGGCAAGATGGTTTATGCCTTAGTCCCAGAACTCAGGAGACTGAAGTGTGAGGATCACTTGAGTCCAGACATTTGAGGTTGTAGTGAGCTAGGATCGTGCCACTGCACTTCAACTCAGCAGAACAAGGTGCTGCCTCACACACACATGAAAGTACAACAATATATTCTTATCCCCTTTGTTTTATTTATGTATTTATTTATCTATTTATATCTTTGTTTATCAGAGAGTTCTTGAAAATAGCTGCCAATCCATTCAACCTCATATCTTGTGTCAGCTGAGTATTTGTAGTCTTTACCCAATTCCCGCAGGTGCCTTTGACAGCATTTGCCTGTCATGTTGCAATGTCTCCTTTGTCTTCTATTCCAGGGCCTCTCCAGCCTCACAGCTGTGGGATACCTATTTGACAGAGATGTGCAAAGCAGAAGTGTGAAAGAGTTAATGCTGCCCACATGGAACAAATATTGAAAAAACAGAGTCAGGAACAGGGGTGAGAGGTGATACTGAGACTTATTTCAGATGGTCCCATGGGATAAAGCACCCAGTCATCAAGGCAGTAGAATAGACAACTCAGGAGCCTTGTATTGACTCTTCTTTCTTATCTCTCCCATACCTCAATTTTGCTTCTAGAGTTCACATTCCTGATTTTACAGTTCATCTGTCACTCTCTCTCTCTGCTTCCGCCTTGAAAGTGACCAAGGGTAAGACCTAGGACATGTGGCATGTAAGGAAAGGATTGCTCACCCTTGAGTCCCTATTTGATAGTCTAGGAAAGGCTGTTCCTACTCTTTGTAATAACTCCTGGAAACTTGTGTGTAATAATATATCCGATAAGTGAAGTTAGGAGATGAACTGCCTTGTCATTGCAGTGAAGAAAGTGGCATAAGACTCAAAGTGAGGTTTGAGTTAAAAGGTTAAAATAGATTTATGATGTGATACAGGAAAACCTACCTACCCTCTTATCATGCTTCTTTGGAGGACGATGAGGAGAATCCCTTCACAAAGACAATAAAAAAATATCCCAGAAAGGGGAGCTCTGGTCTCTTTGTCCTCTGTAGGCCAGATTTGATGATATTGAATATAATAGAATAGGGCTACCTGGTATCAGTAGGGGTGATGGAATTCTGGAATGGCAGTGACATTTGGCAGCAGTTGATTTTTGAGGGCAAAGCAGATATAATCGGTATAATTGGCAGCAAGGCCTGAGCAGCAGTCAAAATCCTTCCCTGTAGAGATCAATGGCAACAACTGATAGATCATGATGTCCACTTGGATATAAAATTCTGGCAGTCAACGAAGGGATTACTGGACTTGTGATATTAAAAACAATTAAAAATAGAATGAGAGAGCAGAGGGATGATGTCAAAGATCACAATTAAAAAAAACCCTGTGTTTTCAAGAAGTAAATTTCCAAATGTCAGTTCTCATTCAAGGTTCATGGACAGAGTGGAGACCAGAAAGATCCTGTAATGATGCCATAATTTTACACAGTACATCTGCTTCTAATTCTTTCTTAAAGGGAACAATGGCCATTTACCATGGTAATTATGCTCTGGGAAAAGAAGCACTCAGAATTTAGGAGTGTTTAGGAATTGTTAGATATAAAGTCCGGAGTTGCATCTGGGTACCTGGCAAGCCATATGATAGTTTTCCAGATAGTGTGGGCTATGGAATCCACATTAAATAAAAAGGAGAGAAACGAACGCAAGTTTGTGCACCAAGAGTATATAAGGACCACTTATGTAGTTATTTTCCTATTCCCTAAATATAAAATTGGATAGATAAACCTAACAGCCCACCAGTGAAACCTTCAACCCAGCTTCCGGCCATGCAGAGCAAAGTCAGTATGACAGCAAAAGCCAACTGTAAGATCCCTAAAACGTCTTGTCTTTATCCTACACTTTAGCAAAAATAAGAAATGTGAAGAAATATCACTTCCCAAGAAGAACTATGGGAATTAGCACCATCTTCAAAGACTTAAAGTTTGTAGGTTTGGTAGTCCATTATACCTCCGTTTAGCAGGCCTATCTAGTCCTTGCAACAACAGCCATGACAAAAGCAACACAACAGCAAATGTGTTGGTCAGCTGTGGACTACTGTGCAAGTTCAAAGTTGTAGCCCCAAATGCAGCTGCCATACTGAATGCATTCTTTTATCAAAACACATCCACACAGCCTCCAGCTCTTAGACTGTAACTATTGGTCTGATGATTATATTTTTCCCAATTCTCATCAGAAAAAGATAGCAAAAGCATGTGAATGAATGAGAGGAGCACATTTCCATTGTCTTGTAGCAGGGCTATGTTAATTCTCCTACTTAGTTCATGTATCGTTGTCCAGGGCACCTTGATAATCACTGTTGCACTATGCTTAAAATTATCCTGATTGACCCAGTCAGCAAGAAAGCCAAATAATTTAGATGTCCTTTAAGACAAACATGCCAGATGGAAGGAAGAGTCTCTAGGTCTATTACATTGAACGTACCTTTAGTTTTCCAAGTATCTCTGGCATCCTAAGGCATCCCTTCTAAAATAAAGGACAACTTATTTTACCATACATTTGCTGTCATTAAGAAAGAGGTACTCCATCTGGTGGGTTTTGGGATTTTGGAGCTAATATACAGTATACTGTAACCAGAAAGACTGGCCACCTGAAAGAAGGCGGGGGGTGGGGAGGGAGGGAGAATATCTCAACCTTAAGTTACAAGGACAAATGTGAAAGGCAAAACAGTTGTTTAAGCAGCTGTGTTCTTGATGAATATTCAGATTTTACAGTTAATGTGTACTAGCCTCTTTATAGTGTCTAGAACATAGTATACAATAATTATTATTACAAACAGAAACATCTGTCAATCTTCAGATTCAAAAATTAAAATGGACCAAAAAATAATTAGAATAGAAAAGGAATAGTATTAAAGAAATACATTATTTTCACAAGCCATTTATCTTATCCTTTAGAAAGATCAGGTAAATAATACTGCTAAAATAGTGAGAGTCTTGAAGAGCAATTGGCAGTCATTAAAATTCAGTGTTGGAAGCAGCAGGTGGCAGGCTATTCCATGGACTGATTTTGCAGTGTCCCTTCTATGGTAAAGGCAAAACAATTCATGTCACAAGATGCCAGGTCCTACCCACTCCCTGTTTTAAGTTACCATGAGTAACAATTCTTCCATTTTTATATGAATATATTCAAGGGACTTGAACTGAATTGTTTCAATAACTTTCTAAAATATACATTTTCTTACCATGTGGAGGAAGAAAAATATATGCATTTCACTGACTGTTTTCCTTTTGAACAGCAATACATTCCATGGCAAAATGTTGTTACTATTTTTTTCAGAAGGAAGCAAAATTTTGAATACTTATGAAATTATACATTTGCAGTATGAAATGAAAAAAAACCCAACTTTGTTTTGGGGCAAAAGACTGAAAACTGCTATCACCAATCCTCCTGAGAGAAAGTAAAGGTGATGGTGATTCCTCTTTATGATGCTCTAATGTCTACCCCTCTCTCGTGAAAAAGTAAAAGGAAACTGTAAAAAAGTGTAAACTGTAAAAAAAAGTAAACTGTAAAAAAAGTGATTTAGATTGCCTGAGACCATTTAATATCTTCTATTTTTTCCAAGGCAGAGTGGAGAATTGAGGCAAAGATTCAGACCATTTCCATGTAAAGACTTCTTTAGAAGATATAGGATTTACCTATCTAGTTAATTGCTAAAATCTGGCAAGTTATAACTTAAGACATGATATTTAAGATAAACCTGACACTGTGAATGTTTGCATTATGGTTATTATTATTATTGCTTAATATTTCGATGCAGCAATTGTCTGATTTATTTTTCTGAATGTACTTATCTTTATTCTTTACCAGGTTTTTGTTTCTAGTCCTTGTCTTAAACATTGTTATTAAATTTTAAGCCTTTTTAATTCTGTGAAGGCAAAAAGTGGAAACCTAAAAAAAAAGATAAACCTTTTATTATGTCTTAAAGAACAGAAATTATAATGGTCATAGCACAGATTTTTTTGTCTTCCAGCTGATGTACCAAAATACATAGGAGAGAACATTTGCCAAGGGGGTCAGTATGCAAAAGTTTGGGTAAGTGGACCTGGATTCCAATGCCTGTGTGGCTTTTTATCATTCATGCAATCTTGGCACACTATTTAATCTTTCCAGATCTCAGATGCCTACAGTAAAGTGAAGGTTATACTGATATCTACTTAATAGTGTTGTTGTAAGAATTAAGTGAGTTTTTACAACTAGTACTTGGCCCATGGGAAGCACTCAGGACATTATACAAAATTGCTCATTATTTTTAATATTAGGAGATTTGTCTGTGATGAACAGAGGAAAAATATCTGTTAAAAATATTTTTAAACATGGTTATTTAGAATAGCTGCATGCCAATCAAAGCATCTGGACAAAAAACTAACAAAGCATAAACAGTAACACCAATAGCACAACACTACTCATTGTGGTAATACTGTGCTTCTTTAAAATAATTGGATGTGTTCAATAAATTACTGTTTCAATCTTTTGCTTTTAATGCATGTAGAGGAAAAATGTCATTGGAAGTTTCTTTGCAAGGCAATTATGTAGGAGGAACAGCTAGTAGTCATATTTTCCTGCAGGAGGCAGACGTAGATCAAGGTTTTGTAGAGCCTGAAGCTTATGACATTTTGAGTGGCCACTTCAGGAAGTCGGCAGGTAAGAGTTTAAGTATTCCACTGGGAAGTGTTAGGAAGGAGATGGACACGGACGCTGGGTTCTCTTTCTTTCTCTTTGGTAGCAGAAGAGCAGGGGAAATAGCAGCCAGAGAGGAAATTTCTCCTTAAGGCCTTGAGAGATTAAACAAACAAACAAACAAACAAACAAACAAAGAAAAAACAGTGCTTTGTGGTTCTCTGAAGGTGGTTTTAGCAGCAAAGGAAGTCTGTTACAAAATACTTTCACAGAATTCTTGTTGTTTTTTTTTTAATTTTTATTTTTTATTAAATCATAGCTGTGTACATTAGTGCAATCAGGGGGTACAGTGTGCAGGCTTCATATACAACCTGAAATATTTTCATCCAACTGTTCGACATAACCTTCATGGGATTTTCTCGTTTATTGTATGAAAACATTTGTACAAGAAGCTCTACTTGTCAGCCTGTGCCTGATGTAGGGGGTCTTATTTAATTATGTAGCCCCCAGGGCTGGGTGGAAACTGAACTACTGTCCTGAATGTCTCCCAGGCCAGGTGGGCATGTAAGGACCACTTATACCTAAGGAGACCCCAGAATCCATGCTTCCGCAAAACTGAAAAGGAAGAAAGAAATTCAATGCAAATGTCAGCAACTATACTAAAAGCAAATGGAGATAAGTTACCCTATAAAAATGGCAAAGTCAGTAATAGTAATAAAAACAACAGCAATAATAATTTGGTCTATTTTCCAACTCCTTTAATATTATGTACTGTCATCATTTAATTTATTAAAAATTGGCTCGGCCCCTGTGGCTCAACAGGCTAAAGGCGCCAGCCACGTGCACCTGAGCTGGCGAGTTCCAATCTAGCCCGGGCCCGCCAAACAACAATGACAGCTGCAACCCAAAACTGGCCGGACATTGTGGCGGGTGCCTGTAGTCCCAGCTACGTGGGAGGCAGAGGAAAGAGACTCAGTTGAGCCTAGGAATTGGAGGTTGCTGTGAGCTGTGATGCCACAGCACTCTATCCAGGGTGACAGCTTGAGGCTCTGTCTCAAAGAAAAAAAATTATTAAAAATTAGCTTTACTGAGATATACTTTATATGAAATAAAATTTATCCATTTATACAGTTTGATCAGATTTACCAAATGCGTATGCCCATGAAATCACTGCCACCATCTAAACCAAAATGTATTCATTATCTTAAACATTCCCTAATGCTCACTTGCAATTAATCTCTACCTCAATCTCAACCAACTATTCTGTTTTCTGTCAATATGATTTACTTTGCTTTTTCTGGAATATCTTTCTCTTACCTTAATATTTTTGAAATTAACACAAGGTGTATCAGGAGTTGGCCTCTCTTCATTGCTGGCAAGCTTTGCCTTTACAGAAGCAGCATAATTTGTCTATCCACCATTCTGCTGATAAACATCAGTGCTGCTTCCCCCTTTTAGCTATTATGAAAACAATTGCTATGAACTTTTCTGGCAGATTTTTATGTGGACATTTGCTTTTGTTTCTTCTGAGTGAATACATATAGGTGGACTTATTAGGTGATATTATTTTTAAAAACTGCCACATTACTTTGCAAAATAATGATAACATGTTTTACTCTTATCAGTAAGATTAAGAGTTCCAGTTGACTCATCCTCAAAATTATTTGGCTTTTTCAGTGTTCTTAATTTGAGCCTGTTTAGTGGGTATGCAATATCATCCTGTGGCTTTGATTTGCATTTTTCTAATAAATAATGACGTTGAGCAACTTTTTTTGATGCTTAAATGTCATTCAGATATTTTGGTGAAATGTCTGTTACGTCTTTTGTTTATTTTATTTTTTTTTTTATTGTTAGGGATTCATTGAAGGTACAAGAAGCCATGTTACACTGGTTGCATTTGTTGGCTAAAGTCCCTCTTACAATCGTGTTTTGCCCCCCAAAAGTGTGGCACACACCAAGCCCCCACCCCCTTCGCTGCTTCCCTCTCTCTGTTCTTCCTTTCCCCACCCCTCCCTCATTCTTTCTCTCTCTGTTCTCCCCTTCCCGCACCCCCACCATGTCATTAATGTCATAAATTGTCCTCATATCAAAATTGAGAATGGGATTGATTTTGTTCATTTTTTAACTGGTTGCTTGTCTTCTTGTTATTGATATATTTCAAAGAACGCTCATTTTTAATTTTGATGAAGTCTAATAATTCTGTTTTGTTTTATGTTTTGTGTTTTTTTGTGTATGTGTGGATGAGTCCAAACAAATCTCCATCTAACTAAATAAATCATATATGTTCTTCTAGAAGGTTTAAAGTTTTGCCTTTAAGTATGTAATCTATTTCAAGTTGTTTATGTATGGTGTGAGGGAATAGTTAAGGTTGAACTTTTTCTTTTTCTTTTTTTTCTTCCTTTTTTTTTTCTTTTGAAACAGAGTCTCACTTTATTGCTCTTGGTAGAGGAACCTGGAATCACAGCTCACAGCAACCTCAAACTCTTGGGCTCAGGCAATTCTCTTGCCTCAGCTTCCCATGTAGGTGGGCCTAAAACTATAGGCACCTGCCACAATGTCCAGCTATTTTTTTTTTATATAATTTTATTGAATCATAATTCTGTACATTGGTGCAATCATAGGGCACGATTCATATACATTCAGAAATGTTTTGATCGTACTGTTACAGATAGCCTTCATGGCATTTTCTTGATCACTATATAAAG
>CAUYON010141915.1:0-35693 GCA_963573935.1 Arctocebus calabarensis
TTTTTTTTGAGACAGAGCCTCAAGCTGTTGTCCTGGGTAGATTGTCGTGGCATTACAGCTCACAGCAACCTCCAATTTCTGGGCTCAAGCGAGTCTCCTGCCTCTGCCTCCCAAGTAGCTGGGACTACAGGCGCCCGCCACAACGCCCGGCTATTTTTGTTTGGGTTGTAGCTGTCATTGTTGGTTGGCGGGCCCAGGCTGGATTCGAACCCGCCAGCTCAGGTGTACGTGGCTGGTGCCTTAGCCCACTGAGCCACAGGCGCTGAGCATTAAATTTAAATCTTTTCTCCAGAGAAAGTCAATTTTTGTGTCAAGAGGTGTGGATCCAGTTTCAGTCTTCTAGATGTGGCTAAATAGTCCTTCTACCACCATTTATTAAATAGGAATTTTTTATCCCAGTATAGGCATTTGTCTGGTTTATCAAAAATCAGGTTGTGATACATGGGTTCATCTCTAGGTTCTCTATTCTTTTCCATAGATCTTTATCTATTTTTGGGGCCAGTAACATGCTGTTTTGATCACTGTAGACTCGTGGTATTACCTGAAGTCTAGTAATGTAATGCCTCCAGATTTGTTTTTATTTCTTAGAATTGTGTTAGCTATTATAGAGTTTTCTTTCTTTTTTTTTTTTTTTCTGGTTCCGTATGAAACAATGTTGAATTTTTTCAACTTGTGACATTGGTACTTTGATAGGGGTTGCATTAAATCTAGATTGCTTTGGGTAGTATGGACATTTTAATAATGTTGATTCTTCCCATCCGTGAACATGGTATGGTCTTCAATTGGTTAATGTCTTCTGCTGTTTCTTTTCTCAGGGTTTCTTAGTTCTCTCTATAAAGATCTTCATGTCCTTTGTTAAGTATACTCCCAGGTATTTCATTTTCTTTGAAGTTACTATGAAAGATATTGTGTCTTTGATTTGATTCTCAGCTTGGCTGTTATTGGAGTACATGAAAGCTACTGATCTTTGGACATTGGCTTTGTATCTCCAGATGTTCCTGTTTCAGGAGCCTTCTAGTGGAGTCTTTGTGGTTTTCTAAGTATAACATCATATCATCAGTGTTAATCTGAAATAAATTTAAAAAAAACTTGGGGATGGCACCTGTGGCTCAAAAGAGTAGGGTGCCAGACCCATATACCGGAGGTGGTGGGTTCAAACCTGGCCCCGGCCAAAAAAACTTGGGCAAAACCAAAAAAATATTCTGTTGTAAAATATATGTTTACTTTTTTCTAACTTAATCATGTGTGAAACACCTTTTTCTGCATCAATATATTTATGTCAACATTTTCTAATTATCTTCCTAACTTCCTACTATGAGGATGTGTGTATCAGTTAACTATTATGTGTCAGTATACAAATATCTAATTATTCTTTTAGAATAAATTTCTAGAGTAGAAATGCTAGATAAAAAGCACATCAGAAATATTACATTGTTAGTATAAAGGTAAGGTCCCATTTTCTCACACCCAAGCCAAACGTAGATAGCATTATTCATTTCAATCACTAATAAATTGATAATTGAAATATAATAACATTTAAAAATTCAAATTCCCTTTCATTCCTTAAAGCTAGGAGTGTTTAATAGTATTATTCATTACTTTTTATTTTTTTTTTTTTGCTCTCATAAAATGGGTTATTCATGTCCTTTGCCAACTTCTTAAATTATATCATTTATCAGTTTGCAATTGATTTGTAAAATCTCTACACCTACATCTCTACATGAAACTTTGACCTATTCTGTGCATAAATTTTCCCAATATTTCAATGTGCTTTCAATTCTGATAATGCCATGTTAAGTAAGGACATTACACTTTTTCTATCATTTTTTTCTCTGTTTGATTTTCCTTTCCTTTCCTTTTCCTCCAAGGTTTTCCTTGCCCACAATTGATAACCATGTTGACTGTCTTTTATTATTTCTTATATATCTTCTTTTCCCAATTCAACCACTTAAAATAAATATATAGTAGAACCTCTGTAAGTTGACCAGTCAAAGGACTGTAACAAACTGGTCAACATAGGTAGGTGGTCAACATAAGGAACTAGACTTTGGAACATTTAATGAATGTCCAGTCTATGAAAATTAAGTCAACTAAGATAGCATTATTGTAGGGAGATCATCATCTAGGGCAGTTTTACTGTGTACTACACATCCTCCATTTTCAGCCATTTCCTAAATATTATTAATGAAATAACTGTTCATTTCAAACTACTTTATGACATCATTTTTATTACCGTCTACATTATGTATGATTCGTTTTTGGATTTTTTTTTTCCTGTTTGTTTTTTACTTTCTACTCTTCCCATTCTGTCTATTAACGTTAGTGCTAGTATCATATTTTTCTCTAATAGTTCTATCCATATATATATATATTAAACTTGACAGATGCTTTCTTCACACCATTTTCATTTTATTACTATTTTATAAAGTTTGATTTCTTTATTCCTCCAGATATAATTCAGAATTATTTTTCAGGTACCCGATAAGTACTTTTGTGCATTTTATTGAATTCACCTGAAATTTATGAATTAATTTAAGAAGAACTAAAATTTTAAGAAATATTCTTCCTACCCAGAGGGTGATCTGACTTTCCATCGAATCAGTTCTCCTTTTATGACTGTCAGGAATGCCTTGTAGTTTTCTTTCTTTTGCTTCCATGCATTTCAACTGTGTAGCTAGCTACTTTGTATTTTGAAAAGTCATTAGAAAGTAGATTTTTAAATTATATTTTCTATTGTTTCTGACTTTTGTGGTTTCAGTTGTGTACTTTATAGGATCCCATTTTCTGTACTCTCTTAGCATACTGTAAGTTTACAATCAATTCAAGTCTACCTTCAAATAACTCTATACTGCATCGTGGATAGTACAGGTACCTTATCATAAGAAAAGAATCCTAATTACCCCCCCTTCTATCCCTTATATTATTTATTTCACTTGTATATACACACACACAGAATCATGGACTGCATAACAATGTTTAGGTCAATGACAGACCTATACACAAAGGTTATAACAGACATAGAAAATTCTTATTGCCTAGTATTTCCTACACATTTCTTTCAGAAAGTCTTTATTTTTACATCATATTTGAAGGATGATTCTGGTAGGTACAGGAGTCCAGGATGGTAATTTTTTTCTCTCAATACTTTAAATATTTCCTTCTACTCTCTTTATGCTGGCATGGTTTGTAAGAAGTTGAATGTAATTCTTACCTTTATTCCTCTACAAGTAATGTGCTTTTTTTCCCCCCTCTGACCCCTTTCAGCATATTTTATCTTTGATTTTTCTGTAGTTTGAATATAATATGACTAGATGTAGGTTTTTTGACATTTATTCTGCATGACAATCTCTGAGTCTGGAACTATGGTTTGTTATCTGACATTAATTTGAGGAAATTCTTTCATAACTGTATGAAATATTTCTTCTGTTTCTTTTTCTCTTCTCTTCATGGTACTGCCATTACACATCCCTTATACCTCTTGTAGCTTGTTCTTCAGTTCTTGAACATTCTGCATAGTTTCTTTTAATTTTTTTTTTCTCTTTGCTTTATGGTGTTAGTGGTCTCAACTCATCTATCCCTCAAGTTCAGAGGTTCTTTCCTCAGCTGTGTCCACTCTACTAATGATCTCTTCAAAGGCATTCTTCATTTCTGTTAGTGTATTTGAGTTCTAGCATTTCTTTTAGTTCTTTCGTAGAATTTCCATCTGTCTGATTACATTGCCCATCTGTTCCTGAATATTTTCCACTTTATCCATCAGAGAGACCTTATCCTATTAGTTGTATTTGTCTTAAATTATCAGTCTGATAATTTAGCATCCCTGACATATCTCTGTCTGGTTCTGATATTTGTTCTGTCTCTTCACACATTATGTTTTCTTGTTTGTTGGTTTGTTTTTGCCTTTTAGTATGCCTTGTAATTTTTCTTTCAAGCCAGACATGTTGTGATAGATAAATGGAACTAATATAAACAGGCTTTTAGTAATGTGGCAGCAACTAGTGGAGGGAGGGTAAGCACTCTAGTTCTGTGACTAAGTCTCAGTCTTCACAAGTGCGTCTCAGTTTTCATCTCTCACCTCTGATGGGGCAGAATGGCTAGAAGATGCTTAAGATGGATATTTTATTTTTTTCCAAATTTAGCTAGGCTTAGTTAAAATCCTAATAGATTAGGCTTTGTTTAAAAGTTTCTCTGGAGGGCAGACCTTGTTAAGAACAGAATGCTCGGGTATATTTCAGAATGGTCCCTTGGCCCCTCCTCCTGCTGACAGCATGAAGGAATTTTTCTCTGATATTTGCTGTGAAAACTGGTAGAGCTCCTGGAAGTAAAATACACAAAAGTGTGTGGTGTAGGTGGGGTGGGATAGAGCATCCTGTGGCTGGAGTCCCAGGGGGATTTTTAACTTCTCCACATTGAGCCTCTACTAATTTGTCAGTTACAGTTCTGTTTTTTCCTACCTCTTCCTTTTCTGAGGAAAGGAAGTCAACACTCCCTTGAGCTTAGGAGTTCAAAACCAGCCTGAGCAAGAGTGAGACCCCATCTCTACTAAAAATAGAAAAATTAGATTCCACTCATTCCTGTGGAAGTCTTTGCGGATTTCTACTCCAGTAAATTCTATTCCCTGTATCCACCTGTCCCTCCAATTGTGAGAGCAGCCATTTTCCCTATGAACTCACTTCTCTATGTATCTAAGAAAAGCTGTTGACTTTCAGATTGTTTAGATTTTTTTTTAATTTGTTTTAGGACAGAGTGATGAATTCTAAGGGTGTAACATGCCTGATGAGACTGAATATTGTATTTTCTGACTATTTTTAGTATAAACTATAACTATTTTAGTTAGTACATTTAATAGTGGACATTATTCTAAAATAATATAAGTGCTAAGGTGATTTTTCTTAGTTTTCTAGGGAGAAATTTACTTCAAAATTCCTGTCAATGTGCTTTTCCTCTTTGAAATATTTATTTTTGTCTAATTGCATAGATTTATACTTTTAGAATATGTGTTAAGTAATAGAAATAATAATGGTTCTTTCTATATACTTGTTGCTAGAGGTTCACTGTGAAGCATAATATTGCTTGTTAGGTTAAAATTAAGATTTGGTGTGTGTATGTGTGCATGCATGAGAGATAGAAAAACAGAGAGAGACAGACAGGCAGAGAGAGAAAGAAATTTCCTTTCCATTATTATTTTACAAAAAAGCCAATGTTTAATTTTTATCATGAACAATTTATTTTCACTTGAACACGAAGGTAGTATGGTTATGTCATTTGGTCTAATGACTTGATAAAGTAATTAAATTGAAATATCTTAATATTAACCTCATAATTTTAATTGCTAAGCCTCTTGTTCCAATAATTATTTGATAAAGTATAGAGGATAGAGGAAGGCCTAGAGATTAAATGCTTGGCTTTGTTTTGCATCTCTAAATAGGGAACACTTTGATATTAATATCTGAATATGTTATAATTTATCCCATTACCATTTTTATTTATTTTTTTTATTTATTTATTTTCTCACTCTGTCACTCTGGGGTTGAGTGCTGTGGTGTCATAGCTCATATCAACCTCGTGCCATAGCTCATAGCAACCTCAAACTCTAGGGCTTAAGAATTCCTTTTGCCTTAGCCTCCCAGATAGCTGGTGTTACAGGCATGTGCCACAATGCTCCTGGCTAATTTTTCTATTTTTAGTAGAGACAGGGTCTCACTCTTGCTCACGGTGTTCTTGAACTCCTAATCTCAAGCAATACACTTGCTTTGGCCTCCCAGAGTGTTAGGGTTACAGGTTCCTAGTCATAATAACAGGATTAAGATTCAATTATTAACACCACTTCTAATTCGTGGTTTGAGCAGCTATTGTGAGATCTAAAGGTAACAAAATACCAAAAGTTTGTAGCACAATTCAAATATATCCCAGGGTCTCAGAACACATTGGGCCACATGCTTTGTAAAGAACCATGTCATCTAAAGTTTGAAGTTTATCAGATCATAGGGTTACTTGCCTAGTAGATCATTGTTTGGCCATTTGAGCAATAAAGGAAAATTTTAGGAGCTTGCACCAAGATCCTATTATAACAACAAAAATACTTGAGTTTTCCAAGTCCTTTCTCCTTTTCCACCCTTGATGTTTCTTCCACATTTAGTGTCAAGGTGGCTTTCATCAAAAACTGGGTATTTTCCTAATTTCCTTGTGACAATCTCCTTTTCGTTTTTTCATAATTATGAATAGATAGCCTATTCTCATATACTAAGTGCCAGAAAGTATCCCAAGAGTGGGATTTTAGTAATGAATAGTCCCTGTAACACAGTGACATTGTCTCTGATGTCAGGGAGTTTCCACAAACACATCAAGAAAAAGTAGCTATATTGTGAAAGCACAGCCAATTTTTCAAGTGGGTAGTAGTGAATTAGCCATAGAGGAGCTGAGACTACATGGTGGCCTCCAAACAAGTCTGTCTGAATCTAGCCTTGCCACTGCTTAGCTCAGTCCTCACTAATAAGGAGGTGTTATCAGGTGTTATCTCCTTCTCAAACTTCTTCTTTGGCTCTGCCTTTCCCATGGAGTTACTGAAACTTCATAGCTTAGTGAAGACACTCAATGATCTACCTTGTGTATACTTTGCCTCTGTCACCTCCTTCTTCTTTCTACCTTAAATCTGAAGTTCCAGAAACATCAAAGTATGTCTGATTTCTCAAATACATCTTGCTCTCACATGTCCATGCTTCTGTTCTTCCTGGAATGGACTCCTCCTGCCTGTTCTCTCTTCTCTAATCTCATGGTAATAAAGTTGTCTCTTAGTCTTCTTCCTCTGTGATCCAGGAACATGCGCTAACCTGGATCATTTTTTTTCTTATCACTGCATTCTAATCACACCTATCTCTGTCTCCCACTAGAATATAAGCTCTATGAGGCCAGTAGAAAAGTGGGTCTACTGAATGCATGCATCAAAAATGAAAGAGCAGATGAGAAAATACTTCCTGAATGTTTTTCAGGAATTTAAGGAATTATTAAGTTTCTACAGTGGAAAATATGATTATGAGATCAGCTTCAAGTGAAAAAAAGACCACATTTATTTTGATGCTACAATATTCTGAAATCAGTGCCCCATCACCCTTCCTTTCATCCACCATCCATCCATTCATTCATTTGTTTGGCCATAAAGTTATGTCGGACACCTAGTGCTGGAGGTCAGGATGAGATGACCTTCAAATGTTGTTTATTTTGCAAGTATAATATTATGCAAGATGGGCCAACTTGAAGATCAAATGAACTCTGATACATTCAGGGTTGGGTTTGTGGTGCTTAAAAAACAGAAACAAACAAAAAATGTTTGCATGGAAAGTAGGGTTGGCAGAGTAAGGATAGCCAAGACAGATTCACCTTGATTAGACCAACTGTCAAATGGCTTTCTATTTTTTTTCTAAACTAATATCATTTCTTTTTTATGAATAGCAGCAAATAACGTACAAATTTGCTTCTGATCTTTTACTTTTATAATTTAAAGGTAGTCTAACAGATTTTTGTGGGGTGTATTTTTTTCCCCTTAATTGCTCCAATATGGAAGAAGCTCTGCTGGCAGATCAAAATGGCAGATGTCTTTTAATGCACTGCCATTTTCACTTGTGTAAATAATTATGGCTTTTCTTCTGCGTGAAATTCATTGCTACAGTTTGTCACACACAGAACACAGTTTATCTGGGAACCTACTCCCTCTCCAACTCAACAAAAAAAGAAACAGGTTTTCTTGGTGTATCAAACATATTATTCTTTCAAGATTCTCCATGAATGCTGACTTGACAAACTCATTTAAAAACCATAAATGTTTCTATCTCACTGATTTCCTTGGTAGTTTTCTTTAAGCTAAGAAATACATAGCAGAATGTTCTTTTCCTCCATATACACCCTACCAGCAAGGAGAAAATTATCATCAAACAAAAGTGGAGGGAGAGTTGAATGTGAGAAACATGAAAAAATTGTAACAATGAAAAATCCGTTAATGGTAACAAACTGTACCTTTAGCTAGCTCAGACACACATGCTTGAGATTCACAAATGCTCACAAGCATTTACTCCTGCCATGTTATTTTGTGCTGTGCTTCTTACTTGGCACATTCTCCAGTACGAAAGGCATCAAAGGAAGGAGCACAGTCCCCCACTTCCCTACAGGTGCGTTTGCTGTTCCATGGTTCAGCTGGGAGACATCAGAGTCTTGGAGGAAACAGTCTTTTTCATTTGTCGTTTAAGGCTCATCTTTTATAGAATTTACCTCATTGTATCATTTTCCTCATTGGAAAACACTGGGGAAAAGAAAGGTTTCTTTTTGCCTCTAGCACATGGGTTTGTTTTGATGGATGTATATGTAAGTAGAGAAAAAGAGACAGTTCTGGAAATGCTGTGGGAACAGAGCTATTAATTGAACACCCTTGATTCTTTGCGGGTGTTCTATGCCACAGAATTCTTAGGTTTCTAAGAGCTTTTCTTTTACCCAGAACCTGAGTCTACTGGGCTCTAGCTATAGGTTATGATGGCATTCATCTAATTATCCAACCATGCTGGGGAAATTTGATAAAAAAAGAAAGTGGCTTAATTGGTTTGCAGTAATACCAGTGTCCCAGGGTCAGCTGTGTGGTAATGGAATGCAGTGAAAACCTAGAGGAGTTCAAGTTGAAATCTTTGTGTACCATCTATACTTCTAAAATTAGTAAAGCTTAAAATTACACTAAAACTTTTGAGAAATGCATTCTGTATAAATTTCACATATTGACATATTCCTTACACACACACATACACATGAAGGTTGTCTCAAAAGTATCCAGCTATGCAATATGAAAAATCGAGACATACATCGCTGAATACTTTCCAGACAGCCCTCATATATAGAAGTCTGACAATTAAGTTTGTGACCCCATCCTAGAAGAAGTGCTACATATTTCTTTGCTGAATATCACTACCATCATCTTTGACATACTCCCCTTGGGAAACTAAGCATGAGTGCTAATGCCTAGTGCACCCTACAAAGTATTCTTGGAACTTGTTTTCTAGAATGACCATTAGAGCTATTTATATACAAGCTCTGGCAATTAAGTTTGCTAACTTACTACTGTGCACTCACAGTGGAAGGACTGAATAAACTATTCTATAAAGTCTCATAACCTTTATAGATCAGTGTGTCACAGCTGAGTTCATTTTAATTTTGTGGCGGTGTCTTGCTGAGTGGTGTTCATTATTGTGGTTGTATGTTTTTGTGTGCTGCGTGACAGCTGCGATGATCATTCCAGAAAGAGTTTCGAAATTGCTTTCAAGGGTGGACGAGGCACTGGTGTCAGTGCTCAGCGTCCCAAGGGGAGGACTTCAAGGTGACCATAGTGATACTCAGCAATACGATACATATCACTTTTCTAGGAGGAGTTTGTGAACTTAATTACTAGACCTTGTGCATATACGTATGCTCACACACATATACTCTATGTTACCACATATGACGTGTGCTTTTCTCCCCAGATGTTTAAGGGGAAAATAAGGGTGCACATTATACGTGAGTAGTACTACTTTTGTATCTATATGTTTTTAATTCTTTTATTTATGTTTATGCATTAAAATTGTAAGTCTAGAAAGCAAAAATGATCTGTATGCAAAATAATACCTTAGAATACAGTAACTGCGCCTCCTCCACGCTACTACCCATCCACAGCCACCCCTCACCCGGTAAGCCCCTCACATCAGCTTCCAGGGTAATAAGCCCATTGGGGTTCTCATCTGAGTGGCTGTGGCCACATCCCCACTGACAGATAAGTATGGGAATAGGAAATGAGAGGATGTGGGGACAAGGGCGGCCCAGGAGGGGAATGATGGAGGAAGTTGGGCACTCAAGTCATGCAGAGCTCTGTCACTTGCCAGCTGAGCTCACTCCTGCTTCCCTGCAGAGCCTCTGATGAGAAGGAGGCACCACTGATGGCATGATCCTTCTACTCTTTTTTAAAAAATCAAAAAGAAAAAAAATTATTCCTGAAAGTTTTGGGCCAAAACATGGGGGTACATGAAACATGGTAACCCGTTACACACAGGAAAATACAAATTATGTATATGTTTTCCCTTATTCTGAAGGAGCTTTTGCCATACTTCAGGTAAATCGGTGTAGTGAGACCAGAGGAAATAATCAAATGATAATTCAACCGCTAGTGAGTGGGTAACACTAGCTACTTCCAAGTGTAAGGGAGTTTTTTTTACATGGTCAGTGGTTCTATTTTTTTTTCTGAGGTTTGAGCTGACATGGCAACATAGGCAGGTTTGGACCAGAAGTATCTTGGTAAGTAGGAAGTCTTGGCCTCCGTCCTTCAATCTTCCAGCAGCCTCTGGGGGACCCCAAACTGCAGCACTATGGCCTTTCTTCATAGACTAGAGCGTCTCTGATGAGGTCAGCCAGTGAGGACCCCTTCGCTTCAGAGGAGAGAGGGACAGAACAAAAAAGGTTGGGCAGGAACGGTCATCTAAAGAGTTTGGGGAAGCCAGTAGGTGACAGAGCCTGGCTCCTGACATGATGGTGTGAGTAGCATGTGTGGGCCCTCGCCGGTGGGGCTTCCTACTTTTAATGTTCAGTGTGCAGGAGCTATTCCCATGCATATCTTGCCTGTTTTGATCTGCTCCCTTTTCTTTTTTATCGGCTGATGTAGAAAATTGGCACCCAGTACCATTTATTATCAAGGCTGTTTCTCCATCACAGTCTTCATTTTTCATGCCAGTTTTATATATCCCCCTCATTGGGCTACAGCATCAGTCTAATTCCTATCATTTGTATCCCAAACTGGTGCCATGGAGACCATTATTTCCAGGGTCCGTCCTTTATATGTAGTATTTTGTTCATGTGATGACACAGTGGACAGATAAAAACAGCATGTGATTTTGAGTCCAGGTTGAAGATGTAAAAAATCAAAGTCTCAATTCTTTTTTCATAAATAAAACTGCTATCATTTGTGCATGACATATACTAGTCAGTGGCCTCATTTACAAGTTTCAGCCTAAGTGGGGGGAAAATGGAACCCGCTACGTGTCTGTGGCTAGAGATGAGAACATTGATGTCAACTTTAAAAACAGAGGGGCTTAAAACAAAACAAAACAAAACATTTTCTTTTCATGGGAAATATGTTGCCCAGGACTGAAGGACATGACTCTTTTCTGACCTTTGGATGCCAAGCTCTCTGTGTGGACAATTGCCTTCAAAGCTGTGATGACATTTCCAAGAATTCACTTTCCTCTCTTTGCCAATAAGTTTCTCTTCCTCATTAGTCAACTATTCAAAGAGGAGAGCTTCCAGAAAAAGAATTGATATTTACTGAGCATTTCTAGCGGGCTGGCACTGTTCTCAATAGCTTTATGAATGGAATAAAATTTAACCTAAAGATTATTAGTTTGATAGATGAGAATATAGAAACTCAAGACCCATCCTTAATGTGTTTAACGTCAGGCAATAAGTAGGTAGAAGAATCAAGATTTAAATCCAGATCTGTTTGATCCCAAAGACTGATGGTTTGCTTTTTAGAAGCTTTATATAGCAAAAGGATCTGAGAAATTTCTTGATGGAAATATTAAAATGAATGAAATGTTTGTTTTTTTCTGGCTTCTATTATTAACAATGGAGCAAATCTGACACTTCCCTGGAAATGTGTTCTCACGGATTCTCTTTTGTTCTTGTGTCATTCATAAAGCTCTGAGGTGTATGGCGCAAAGTAAGGGAACCGTCTCAAAGATAGATAGGGAGTAGTTGGCTACTTAATTTGGGTAAAGGAGAATCTACAGTCAAACTTACATTGCCAAATGAGTTCCTAGTAAAGCTTTTTTTTCTTTAGTTTTGTTTTAATTTTTCTATGTGTGTGTCCAGATTTCTTCTTCATGGCATTCCTGAGCAGTGCAGCTCTTTTGGAACAGGGATCAGAGTGGATCCCAAGAAAAGACAAGCCAAAATACTGACCCCTCAGAAATGGCCACACAGAAAGACAGATCACACTTCCGTTGGTGCTCAGGCACCTTGGATCTAGAAAGGGAATATTTTATTGACCCAAGCAGCATAGACCCACTAAGTGTGAAGCCAGACATGTTTTCTGTCTGCCGCATTCACCTTACCAGCTCATCAATTTAGAAGGATCTCACTACTGGATGATAAGTTTTCAGGCAGAAGGATTCCTTCAGCCTCTGGAAGCAGAGCACAGAGGATAGGGCAGTCACTTTTGTCACATTATTTAACTCCAATAACAGCCCCCTGAGGCATGCCTCATAGCCACTGCTCTCCTCATTTTGAAGATGAATAAATGAGGCTCTTGATGGGAAAAATTACCCATTCTGAGGTATGTAATTAGTAAATGCCCCGAAAGATACTTAGTCCATTTCTTTCCCACTATTTGAACTAATCTTAAAACCCATGTGTAAAACATGCTTTGGTAAAAGAGATTCTAAAAGTTCTTGAGATTCTATTGATCTGTCACTCAGAGAAAGTCAACTGGGCACTCTGATGAGCTTTAATACTATAATGGTTTCAGTGCATCTGGAAGGACTTAGCTATTCCTAATATGAAACTTCTCAATTTTGCAAGCTGGCTTCATGCTGAGATCTGTGTTTTCCATTACTGTTTGAGTTTCCACCACCCTCATGTGTGAACCAGCCTGCTGTCATCTAGAGGGGCAGTTGTGCATAGAGAGCACATTGAAGAATAGATTTTAAATTATGCCTTCTGCAAGGTTGTAAAGACAAAAATACTCTATTCACATTCTCTCCAACCATGGCACCAAGGGATAAGCTGATAGATAAAGCAAGTACCTGATCTACTGGAGCTATCACCCATAGTAGATTGTTATATTTGACAGAGAAACTTAATTAATTTGCTGTACTTATTAAAATTTTAGCATTCATGACGGTATTAGTTACATTTCGGATCATTAAAATGAGGTAGATTTTGTAACTTTTGATTTGTGAGTCCCACTTGAATAGGAAAACAATGTAGAAGAAGGAAAAATTAACATAACCTACTTTGAAATAATTCATCATAGATGTGTGTATTTTTTCATAATTGCCAAGAATGGAACAATGGCATCATCTAGAAATAGGAAGAACTATAGGTGATTGAAGTTTCATTTGCCAATTTATTTGACTTGTTCACTTTTATTTTTTCAGTATTTTCCATACTATGTATGTGTGTGTGTGGGGGGGTGGGTATGTGTGTATACCACATGTCTGTTTGTATGTAAGTGTGTGTGTGTGTGTGTGTGTGTATATATATATATAAATAATTTTTCTCTGGTAAAAAAAATAATATATGCCAATCATAAAAATTTCAGAAAATACAGAACCAAGAGCTCTCTGTTTTGCTTTGTTTCAACTGAGATGTTGGCAGTGAAGGGGCGAGACTCTGTTATAAGGCCTATCAAAGCCTGTGAACATACCCAGATACCTTCTGCAATACTCACAAGTCTGTTTATCCCTAAATGAGACTGAATCAGTCACATCACAGAGAATAAATTATAGTCAGCCTCCATATGCATGGACTTCACATCAGATGATTCAACTCACAGCAGGTCAAAAAAATTAGGAAAAGCCTAACAAATAAAAACAGAAGAATACAGCAACAAAGATAATACAAATTGGAAAAAGACAGTATATCAGCTATTTCTATAGCATTTACATTGCATTAGGTTTTTTTTTAATTTTATTGTCTTTATTATTAAATCATAGCTGTGTACAATAGTGCAATCAAGGGGTACAACATGCTGGTTTCATATACAATCTTAACTATTTTCATCAAACTGATTAACATAGCCTTCCTGACATCTAAAGATGATTTAAAGTATAAAATAGGATGCATGTAGTTTATATCACAGACTTGAGCATCTATGGCTTTAAGTATTTACAGAGGAACGGTGTCCGTAACCACCCTCCCATGAGTAGGCAAGGGACAACTGTACATTTCCTTTAACCTAAAATATATCACTGTAATTTTGAAAGTCTATGATTTTTTTTTTTTCACTATAGGAGCTCTGTAAAGCCTGCCAGCTATTGGGCCATCATGTTGATCGTAACATTCTTATTGTTATAAATTACTGATTCTTAACCCACAAATAGGGGCAGACCATACTGGACCATTGTCTGTACATGTAATTTTATAGACTATATTAAACATTTCTGAGGCAGTGCCTATGGCTTAAAGGAGTAGGGCACTGGGTCCCATATGCTGGAGGTGGTAGGTTCAAATCCAGCCCCAGCCTAAAACTGCAAAACAAAAATTTCTATCATTTTATAATCCCATGTTTTCCCACCAGGAAATACATCCTGGAAAAAAATATTTTGGGCTGGTACAGAGAACACGATGAGAAAGAGGAAGAATTTGGTGGGCAGAAATCACAAAAAGATTGGTACATGATAGCCAATATCTGGAATTTTGTTTAAACCTTTCCAAGAACAGAGTTACACCATTTGTCCAACAAATATTTGTGAATATCTCCTTTGTGTCTGACACTGGAGGGACTGAGATGAATCAGATAAAATCCCCTATTCTCAAGAAGTTCACAGTGTCACAGAGGTCAAAGTGGTTATGTCAACAAATCATCACGAAAGCGTGGGTAACCCATTTCTGTAGGAATACACAGTGTGGTGGGTCACACAGCTGATGGGAGAGGTCTAGGAGAGCCTCTCAGAGGAGATTACTTTTGAATTTGATGTGGAAGCTTGAGAAGTTTAACTGTTGTGATGAAATGAATAGCTTTTGTGGGCTAGAGAGCAATGGTTCAAAAGGCCAGGCACATGGAAAGAGCTTGTTGTACTTGGAGAATGGAACTGAGTTCTTTATGTCATCCTGAACTGGTCCATTTTGGGAAGGGGCAGGATAGACACTGGAAGACAAGGTGAAGTGTAAGTTAGGGAAATAATGGGCCGTCGGTGGTGCAGAGGTGGATGGCGTGACACAGGCAACAGAGAGAATTTAGAATCGTTTTAAACAGGAGCAGGGCTGACTAGTTTAACCAGGTTTCTGACAGTGTTTGAGCTTCAAAGAAACTCAAAGTCTCTTTTTAATTTTTTTTTACTTTTTATTAAATAATAACTGTATACATTAATGTATTTATGTGGTACAGTGTGCTGATTTTATATACAATGTGGAATGCTTACATCAAACTGGTTAACATAGCCTTCACCTTACTTAATTATTGTGTTAAGACATTTATACTCTACTCCTAATAGATTTGACATGTACCCTTGCAATATACACCATAGGTAAGGTCCCACCAATTATTCTCCCTCCACCCACCTTCTCCTCTCTCCTCCCCATCCTCTTCCCTCCTTCATCCTGGACTATAGTTGTGGTTTTATCTTTCATATGAAAGTATAAGTGATTATAAATTGGTTTCATAATAGTACTGAGTACTTTGAATACTTTTTCTTCCATTCTTGAGATACTTTACTAAGAAGAATATGTTCCAGCTCCATCCATGTAAACATAAAAGAGGTAAAGTCTCCATCTTTTTAAAGGCTGCATAATATTCCATGGTGTATATATCACAGTTGTCATGGAAGCAGCTCAAACTCTTTAAAGAAGGTATTTCCCTTAAGGGAGTCATGAGGAGTTCCATTTCTTGGACAGTATTTGGGAGTGGACTTGGAATTTCATTTTAAAAACACACACACAAGGCCAGGCACAGTGGCTCACTCCTGTAATCCTAGCACTCTGGAAGGCTGAGGCAGGTGGATCATGTGAGCTCAGGAGTTCAAGACCAGCTCAAGCAAGAACAAGACCCTGTCTCTACTAAAAATAGAAAACAAGCCAGGCCTTGTGGTGAAGGCCTGTAGTCCCAGCTACTCAGGAAATTGAGGCAAGCGATAGTTTGAGCCCAAGAGTTTGAGGCTCCTGTGAGCCATGAAGCTACAGCATTCTACCCAGGGCCACAGAGTAAGAGTCTATCTCAACAAAATGGTAAAATAAAAAATAAAAAAAAGCACACAAAAAAAATCAGCCAAATGCTTGACATGAATTCTGAAAGTGCAGTTACAGAAAATAAGCTTTTTCTGTTTTTTTTTTTTTCCCCACGCTCATTGCATGTGTAATTATTTCCTTTGCTAATAAGGATTTAATTAGAGCTCATGCTTTTCTGTGGCATTAACGAATGGGTCGTTACCTACCCAGAAAGTGGTGGGTTGAGGCATTCAGATTCTACAGAGCACAAAAGTGCCAATTTCTGAGTTTTATTCCTAAGTGCAGAGAGATTATTCTATGAGCCTAACAAGTAAATGACTGTGACTTCTCTAGATACCTAGAATAAAGGACAAGTAAGAAACATCTGGGGCGCACCTGTGTTGCGGGAGGGCTTGATCTGAGCGCGCACCCTGTCTCCTCTTCCGACAGATAACACTGCGGGGGTGTACGCCCGGCGCGGAGGCTTCAGTCGGCAGAAGCAGGACTTATACCTTCTGCCCATCGTGATCAGCGACGGTGGATTCCCGCCCATGAGTAGCACCAACACCCTCACCATCAAAGTCTGCGGGTGCGACGTGAACGGGGCGCTGCTGTCGTGCAATGCAGAGGCCTACATCCTCAACGCCGGCCTGAGCACCGGCGCGCTCATCGCCATCCTCGCCTGCATCGTCATTCTGCTGGGTAAGAGACGGCCCTGGGCACCTGCGGGAAGGGCCTCGGCGCTCGAGGTTTACCCTTGAAACGCGTTTCCCAAGGACAGGCCGGTTACTGTGGGCACAGTTTAGGACCGGAGAAAGGGGGCCCCTGTTCCCACACATTTGATGGCAGAGTAGACAGTTGCACAAGCGGTTGTAGCTGAGTCGAAGGCGACGTAGAGCAGAAGTCCTCTGGGGGCTGGAGAGGCATCAGAGAAGGTTCGACGGAAGAGGAGACCTGACGTTTGAGCGAGGGGTTTATCTTCCTTGCAGAAGGGAAAAGTTAGGGACAGAAGGCACAGAAAGAGGAATCAGTGAGACGAAAGACAGAACGAGGAGTCCAGGAACGGGTGGAAGGATGAAGCAGAGCCTTTAACTCGTGCACTGATTAGCGTATGTGGGTAACTGTGTGCAGCCCTCAGCCTGCGGGGACCCTGGGATGCGATTCCTGCACCTGCCAGCTGAGTGAGGTGCCACCCCTTCACATTCTGTCCCATCTGTGGTTTACACCACAGTGTGCTAATGCCGACAACACCCTCTGTGGCTGGACCTCAAGAAGTTGAGATTTATGCCAGCCTGTATTTCAGAGGCTAAGGCTCCACCCACATGCACAGGAGCTGGCAGGTTCGAATCCAGCCTGGGCCTGCCTAACAACAATGACAACTACAACCAAAAAATAGCCGGGTGTTATGGTGGGCGCCTGTAGTCCTAGCTGTTTGGCAGGCTGAAGCAAAAGAATTGCTTAAGCCCAAAAGTTTGAGGTTGCTATGAGGTGTGACACTACAGCACTCTACCCAAGGCAACACCTTGAGACTCTGTCTCCAAAAAAAAAAAAAAAAAAAGAAAAAAGAAAGAAAGAAAGATGAGATTTATGCCAACCTGTCATCAGAACTAGTGAATGACGAAATTAGGACTCAGACTCATTTGTGTGACACCAAACCTATGCTTTCCCCATGATTTTTAGCCCTACATGGAATAAATTAATGGCACCCAAATCCCTAGGAAAAACCAGTGAGTTCAGTTCAACAAATAGTTCTTGAGCACCATCTGGGTGCCAGGCCCTGCCTTACGTCCGGTGGACTAAAAAGAAGCAGCACCCCAAATCTCTGTGTTCTGGGCATTTGCAGGATGTCAAGGCAAGTTCGTGTGAGCAGATGAGCAGAGGCCATGGTCAGTGCCGCAATACAAACATAAACAGTAGTGAGGGCCTGGATTAGAAACCCCCTGACATTGCCTAGAAAGCTGGGTCATTCTTCCTGGAGGACAAGGGTGCTGAGAGAGTTTTCCTCCTAGAGAAGGAAAGCTAGGATGGTTGGATATTCCAAACAGAAGGAACAGAATATGAAACATCCTGAAGAATTCATAGTGGGAGAGGCAGATGTGTAAGCCTTGCGGTAAATGTTGAGGGTGGTGGTCAGGGCAGTGTCAGGCGTGCGCATGGACCAGGTACCAGGAGCCCTACCTGGTGTCAGGATGGGATGGCAGGAAATGTCTCCATGATGAAAGACAAAATAGGGTCCGCCAAAACAAAGAAAGTGAAAAGGAGCGGCCTGGGCAGGTGGACGTGGAGCCAGGAGCAGGCACAGAGTCTGGGAACCTCCTTGATATTGCCACCCTCCCTGCAGCTCAGAGTGCCGGTGGGCTCGGAGGGGGCGCTTGCCTAACTCAGCTGCATTTCCTTCAGTCTTGCTGAGTGTGTGGGAGTGTCTTGTAATGGAACATTGTAGAAGCCTCTTGGGGCAGGGGAAGGAATCAATAAGAATTAAACAGCGTCTGACCTTTCCTTATAAATGACTCTGCTTGCTCTTCCTAGATTGCCCAAGCTTAATGGGTTTCCCCTCTCCCAGGGAAGAGATGAGATTGCTTCATCTGGGCTTTCAGCTAACGCTATTTTCCTATGTTCAAATAAATAGAAGACTTTGTCTCCTGGGAATCTTTATAAACTTCCCTCCTCTGTACGGGAATCCAATGAGAGTCTTAGGAGTAGAGTCAGTTCTGTCCTGTAGACTCTAGTCAGGACCAGCCACCACCTCCTTCCCTTAGTAAGGTGGGTTGTGAGGCCTCTGAATGTCTCATGTTTAAACTTTGGAAAGGCAGCTGGCCTACATCTGCAAAGAGAATGTGGCATTAACCACTTTTAAGAGACTGCACATCAGCATATTTAGAATCTCCCTAGTTCTTAAAAAATATGGTATCCAGATTCGTTTGCTAAAATTGCAAAATAGTTCCAATCTGCCAAGTTATGGGAGGGAACATTCTCGTGGCAGCATTTGCAGAGGAAGAGCCAGGTGTAGGTCAATTTTACACATCTCAGGGGACTCCAGGCAAAGTTCTGGTTCCATGGGCTGGTTCCGGTTCTGAACCATTTGTGCACCATGGTTTATGGTAAGCAGAGGTCCTCTGGGAAAGGAATGTAGGATTACAGGTCTTAACCAATGCTTGCTTGCTTTCTCTTTCTCCGTAGTCATCGTGGTGTTGTTTGTGACTCTGAGAAGGCAAAAGAAGGAACCCCTCATTGTTTTCGAGGAAGAAGATGTCCGTGAGAACATCATTACCTATGATGATGAAGGGGGTGGGGAGGAAGACACAGAAGCCTTTGATATCGCCACCCTCCAGAATCCTGATGGTATCAATGGATTTATTCCTCGCAAAGACATAAAACCGGAGTATCAGTACATGCCTAGACCCGGGCTCCGGCCAGCGCCCAACAGCGTGGACGTCGATGACTTCATCAACACAAGAATACAGGAGGCGGATAACGACCCCACTGCCCCTCCGTATGACTCCATCCAAATCTATGGTTACGAAGGCAGGGGCTCAGTGGCTGGGTCCCTGAGCTCTTTAGAGTCCGCCACCACAGATTCAGACTTGGACTATGACTATCTACAGAACTGGGGACCTCGTTTTAAGAAACTAGCAGACTTGTATGGTTCCAAAGACACTTTTGATGACGATTCTTAACAATAATGATACAAATTTGGCCTTAAGAACTGTGTCTGGCGTTCTCAAGAATCTAGAAGATGTGTAAACAGGTATTTTTTTAAATCAAGGAAAGGCTCATTTAAAACAAGCAACGTTTTACAGAGAGGATACATTTACTAAAACTGCAAGGACATCGAAGTGGTAAATACTGTGAATTTCCTTTTCTCACACAAAAAGGCAAGTATTGAAGTTGTTTATCAACTTCGCTGGAGAAAAACCACTTGGCGTGCAAAATATTTAAGGGAAGAAGTCTAATGCCGAACTGACAATGAAGGGAAATCGTGTACGTGTTACGAACACCTAAGTCTTTTCTTCTTTTTTAATTTGTCAAAGATGCTTCCACAAAATTAGAAAGGACAACAGTTCTGAGCTGTAATTTCGCCTTAAACTATGGACACTCTATATGTAGTGCATTTTTAAACTTGAAATATATAATATTCAGCCAGCTTAAACCCATACAATGTATGTACAATACAATGTACAATTATGTCTCCTGAGCATCAACCTTGTTACTGCTGATTCTTGTAAATCTTTTTGCTTCTACCTTCATCTTAAACTAATATGTGCCAGATATAACTGTCTTGTTTCAGTGAGAGACGCCCTATTTCTATGTCATTTTTAATGTATCTATTTGTACAATTTTAAAGTTCTTATTTTAGTATACATACAAATATCAGTATTCTGACATGTAAGAAAATGTTACGGCATCACACTTATATTTTATGAACATTGTACTGTTGCTTTAATATAAGCTTCAATATAAGAAGCAACCTTTGAAATAAAAAAAGATTCTTTTTTAATTCTGGGTTTGATTCTTAACAATGAAAAAGATTTTGAGTATTTCTAATGATCCTTTTCTAGCTCTAATTTAATTGTGATCTTTAGTAACCCTATTTATGATCTGTTGTAGTCTATCTGCTGCTTTGATTGTTTATTTAAAATCAGGTATGTTTTACAAATTTTTTTCAGACAAGATTCTGTAACATCGTGTAAAACTTATTTTGTTTTATTTTATTTTATTTTTTACATTCTTGGTGTTAACCTCCTGGCTTCTCTTCGCACACATCTTCTGAAAAAGAAGGATGCTAAAGAAATAGGTCAGTGTATAACTTTGCAATATGTCTTACATAATATGCATTTATCAGTAATTTGGTGTTTGTGAGAGACGAATCCATGAGGGAACAGAACTGTCAGAACTCTAATGTTCCAGACACAGATTCTGTACCCTACATAGAGAATTTGGGAGTTGGGAGAGTGAAGCGTCAAAACTACAAATTTGCCCCAGACTTCAATGTTAATTCTATTTTTCCATACATTGAACTTACCAGGCTGTTGTAAGATGCTGACAGTTGAAACTGCTTATTTTTCCTCCTGCAATTTTAACTTCTCTTGAAATGATGTGGTATTTTAAGTTTTGATAAGAGAAAAGATGGATTCATTTCAAAAACTTTTATTGAGAATATGTCTAGGGCCATAAGCTCAGAATAAGGGCAGGGACCATTTGTGATTCTGAGGCTCAATGCCATTTGATTTGTGAGTTTATCTACAGTCCTCTGCTGTCGCAGCTAGTTTCTTGGGGATTAGGGTGTTTGAAGGACATTTCACCTGTTCAGTTGGGCCAAAGGTCAAATCGTAGCAATACTCGGGGAAAGACCCCCACAAAGTCATGCTGCAAATGTTTTCTCTCTTTCCCCCTGAACACAGGGCACGTTACTTTTTCTTGGATTGCAGACCCTTTTTAGATTATCCTCTTCTTTCTTTCTCTAATTCAAAAGTTTGTTTCAAGCATTTCTTGATATCCTGTTATATACCATTTTTTTATGACTCAGTCAACATGAGTACAAAGAGAGATGTTTTTATGAAGTGCTACCTTCCATTTTACTTTTTCATTTAAATCCAATTGGGCTGAACACTTCAATGGAGTAAATTCTGTGGACGTTGTCACTTTAGAATCATCTCGGTGAAGGATTGCACATTCTCAATACTTCCATAATTGCAGGTTGTGTTCATTTTTTATATAGTTTTTTGTAATCCAAAGAATATTTTGCTAGATTTGCACAGCTCTCCAACTGAATTTGAAATGAAGAAATAAGTCAAAAGGAATATGAATAGTATTGAAACAAGTATACAGCTATAAGTAACCCTCTTACTATGGATGATCCTTTTTTCTAGGAATGTATGTGGATTAGAGTTGACAACTACATTTTCACATTTTCATGTTTAAGGGTTTTTTTTAAAGGCTGTCTACTTTTCAATAGTTAAATATACTTGTTTTTCTCTCTTCTTTTGATCTTTTCTTTTTTTAATTTTAAGCCTCTATTGTTTGTAGAACCATTTTAGAAGCTTGGAAATAAAATGTCTTTCCCAACTAGTGGAGTCCTTTTTCATTTGGAATATATTTCCTTAAAAGCAGTCTGAGTTTCAGTGGTCTTTCCTTATGTGATAAAATAATTACTGCTATATGACATCAGTGGTGCTAAAAAGGAACACTGCTCTGTTCTTCTTGTTCTCAAGTAATGGGTATTTCTTCTACTCATCTTTCAATCAGTCATTCATTCAACAATATCATTCTGTAGACTCTGTACTAATTACTTGAGGATGCAGAATGAATCATAACACTTGTATTGAAGACTTTTAGTTAGTCCTCTCCAACCTGTCCCCAAATATCTACCCAGCTGTGTTCGAATCACCTATTTACCTATATGCCCACCCACTTCCCTAGACATTATTCACGTATGTGTATAACAGTGTATCTCCTCTCCCTCAGGGTCTAGGGAAGAAAATAAATAAAAACTATAGTAGGAGGAAGACAGATGTTGAACGTGAATTGATGGTAGGCTAACTGTGGCCATTCTGGACAGATTTGGACTGTAGCTAAATCATCTCTTAGAGGATGGGGAAGATAAGAGAGCAACCTATCACTTCACTTGGAGGACAAATTCAAAATACACGTTTGTGGTGACCAGAGAGTACAACTCTATGCATCAGGTGAGACAAGGTCAGGAGTATTTGAAGCTGTTCCTGGGTTATCATTCCACATCCTCCACCTCTTTTTGAGAACCTTTTTTAGGACAGTGGGGGTGGGTGCAGGCTGGGAAGCTGAGATCTCTGAGCAGAAGGGTGGCAAACTCTATCTGGCAGGTATTGTGAATCATATAAACCTATAGGCATGCAACGAGGGTTTTGTGAAGGTCAAAATGGAGATAAAACAAGGGGCTGAAGTTAATTAAATAAATTAGGGGTAGAGAAGAAGAAATACTTCTCTGCTTTCTCACTGCTGTCAGCCTGGTCTGGACCACTTTCATCATGACGCCGAAGAATGGCTGCTCTCCACCTCTCAACCTGTTCTCCACAAAGAAGCCAGAAGGAGGTTGGTAACTGTGGATCTTGTGATTCCACCATTTCAACCACTTCACTGGCTTCCCAAAGACTTTCCCTTACTTTGTTTCAGTGAGCAGTGTCTCACGTCATCCCATTCCATTCTCCTACCAGTGCACTGGGTTTCAGCCACAGATCATCTTTCAGTTCCTTATACAAAAGTAGGTCACCTTGCTGTTGGTTTTCTTTCTATCAATGATGACTCTTACGTTGCATTTAGATGTGTGTGTGGGTTTGCCTGACCAATGAGTAAGCTCTAAGAGGGCTGGGATCTTGTTTTCTCTTTCACCACTGTATATCCACTTCTTTACCTGTGCCTGTGAGGTAACAAGTGTGCAATAAATATCTGTTGAGTGAAAGCAAATGTACAGACGAGGCAGATTTCTCAGGATCTGATGACTGATGAGAAGCTGTCAGTGTGTTCTTAAGCTTCCCCATTTGCGAAATGGTGTCAGCTGTGTACTGGGTCCCTGGGATTGTGAACCTAAAAGGAGAAATGGTTTTGGAAGAAAGAAGTTGAATGAAATTTGGGTTGGGATTGTACATGGGAAGTGTCTGTGTGAAGGCGGGATGGAACTGTTGAGTAGGAAATCTAAAGTAGGATTTACAGCTTGTTCACTACAGAGGTAGGGGCTGGCCATGGAAAGTAGGAGTCATCAGACAGGAGCTAGCGCCTCAGGAGCAAGACTGTTTCTCTTCTAATTGTGTTTTTACTGTTTTCCCCCAATGTTAAAAGAGTATTTTAATAGTGAAATCCCTCTGGTGTTGAAGAGTAATGCTTATTTTAGTTCTATTAATGAGGATAATTAGTAAGCATAAACCTTATCCTTGTATGTCAAATGCTTTGAAAAAGGGGAACGGGATATGATTAATTCACTAATTCTCTTCAATTAATGATCCTTTTCTTTTAGCTCATACTGTCTTTGTGGCATGTACAAGGCATGGGACACTCATTCTCTTCCTATTAGAGGAGAAAGTACTATAATCCCTGCTTGACACCGAAGGAAATCGTACACCAGAGAGGTTGAGCATCTCCCAATGATGCATAGGAAGTGACATCAAAGCTGGATGGAAAAGAATCCCATTTCTCGCTTCTTGACCGGAAGACTTGTGATTTAAACTTAGATTAAAGCCAACAGCAATGACTAGTCCTCAAAATTAATGACTTAGCTAAGGCCTTGGCAATGAGAACTTGGGAGAGAATGAAAGCTTCCTAGCATCTGTGCACTCAGTTCATTGCTTGAGCAACTAAGTATTCGTCATGGGGTTTGACCGTGGGATTTAGTCACACTGTAAAAACTTAGCCTGCCTTCCAAGTCCCCAGTGATGCTGGGAAGAATATTGTGAAGTGTTCTGCAGGGGGTTGCATCTTTCTATAATATGAATTTTAAAAATCAATATAAAAGAACAAACTGATTAGGCATTTTATAGCTGTTCATATTGTGTTTCATAGAGAACGTTGATATTTCATCCTCTTCATGGGATTAAACATGTTTTGTTTTTTTAACAAAACTCTATGTCTAGAGCCTTCCAATCTCAACATCTTGGGAGTAAGAATTGAATTTACATCTTGGAAATTAACTCAAAAAATCGTTTTTCAAGAATCAGCTAATACTGTCTTCTGAAAAAGGACTTTCTTCAGGTCTGGTGAATTAAATTCAATTTTACTGCTCTTTGCCTCTTTGCCACATTATGAGACTGCTACCCTCCACTTGGTCATGTCTCATAGGTTCATAGAGACAACGCTGGTCTAAGACTCAGCTTGTGGAGAGTTCAAGCCCTCTGCTCAAAAATAAAAACAATATACCCTACATTGGGTGTGACAATACATTTTTGTGTGTACACCTGGCTCCCACACCTCCTGGATATGTGACTTTGAGGAGAAATCTTGACCTCTTTGAACTTCATCTTGCACAAGTGTACAATGGAAATAACAATTTCTACATCTTTATTTAGTGAGGAATAATAAAGGAGATCACATCTCTAAAGCCACCAATAGTTCCTAGGCCAGGAAAAACACTAGAAGGTAGCAATTATATTGTTAATTTTTATATTATTGTTCCATCTCGGGAAAAATAATATATTTCAAAAGTAAAAAATTCTATTCCCTTCAGTACAATGTAAGGGAAAAAATTCTCACCTCATGGCTCGTGTTTCCTCTGATGAATTTCTTCAGAAATCAATTCATTCTCTCATCTCCCTCTCTCCTGAGCCAACAAAAGTATATACTGCATTGTCTTAATACACCATAGTTTAAGCAGAGAATTGATTGACAGTTTCCCTTCCTCCAAAAATAAAAAATAAAGACTAATTATGTGGTCAATGAATTCGTGAATTCGCTTATGTTTGACTAAAATATGTAGCATAACATTGGCAAGTAAACAAGTAAAGTAGCTTTTAATTTTTTTTTAGAAGAGAAATAAATTTACATGATTATGAATTATATATAATTGGATTGAAGCCGTGCATCAAATAATATCTGAAATTTAGATGAGCTTGTCAAGAACTACACAAACTTGGACATTCCCAATATAAGACATTTCATATATTTTTGTTCATTGATTCAAGCAATAGGGCTCCTGTTTTTAGAACATAACTCTTCTCTCAAAATATTTAGATTTGAAGGCATATAATTTAATTAGAACAGTACTTTTTTATCTGTAACAACTTTAATTGTAACCATAATTTTACATGTAACAACTGTAACCATAATTTTACATTATTTAGCACTCAGGAAATTGGAAATTATTTTATGCTGTGATAACATTCTTCTTTCCCTCTACCCCCAGCTCTCGTCAAACACTAACTGGGATGTGAAGGGAACACTAGTACTTGGAAAGATAATTTTAAAATTACTTTCTTCTTATGAATTAGTAAGGAGGTGTTCTCGGTTTGATATGGCTGACCTAGCACGCTAGTCCAGGGTCTCTAGAACTCCAAATGCGCTACCATCAGCATCCATCTCTTCTTTATTGAACTTGAGATTTCTAGCCAGGAATAGGTACTGAGTAAATATTAGATGTAGGAATTCAGGGAAGGATGGATAAAGGGAGAGCAATTCATTTCATGTTCTAGGTTTTACAGCGTTCATTCTAAGCTACCAGCAATGTGTAGTGAGAATTCACCTGGGCACCTTCCTTCCCTCCACACATCCCCATGTTTAGATAGTCTATTTATAATGCTTTGGATTTTGACTTGACGTGATTTCACATCCCACCTGGATAGTCCCAGTACACACCCAGGTCAAATTGAGCTCCCATGCATTGAGTAAACCAGGAAAATGGCATCAGACAATCTGTATGACTTGCTAGCCCTGGACAGGCCATCACAGCTGCGTGTCTTTATCTGTTTTCTTTATCTATGTAATGTGAGCTGTATCCTCTGATTGGCATGCCTCCAAGAATTCTAGAAAAGCTTGACTTAGGATAGGAGAATAAAAGGAAATATGTAACGTGTTGCACAAATGAATGATTGTATTTCTATTGGTTTTGCTGCTATCTGGACTTTTTTTCTACCTTAAACCATATCTGCAAATGATTCAAAACACAATCTCAAATCCTACTGTGAAATTGAGGGATCCTTTGGCTTCTCTTTGGAAAACGTTAATCCAGGAGCCCCAGGGCAGGCTTTAAAGTACTTCTAAAAGGTGGCTATTGCATCTTTGTTTTGTGAGGATGAGTCTTCCCAACCTAGCCTTAAACTTCAACCTCACTGCATTCTCACTGCTGGCTCAGAGATAGTAATTTCTAGAAGGTCTAGCCTCTGAGGAAGCTTGATATCTGTAATCTGGTGTTTTCCAAATTTGGAATATAAATTTCTGCATCTGTGGTGGTTAGAAAACACGGGTTTTATTTTTTAGTAACCATTTTATGTACTACTTTTTTATTAAATCATAGCTGTGTACATTAATGCAATCATAGGGTACAGTGTACTGGTTTCATATACAATCTGAAATATTTTCATCAAACTGGTTAACATAGCCTTCATGGCATTTTCCTAGTGAAAATAGTTTTATGTGACATTGAATAATAATTCTGTATCCTTTAATGAGCAAAAGTTTTTCTCTTTTCAATCACTAGTAGTATAATGTCACACAGTTTTCTCCCCCTGTGTGGAACCCACTTCCTCCTTACTTGGGGTTTTTATTCTCCACCCAGTCTGTTTTTTTCACCTTTTCAATACTTTATTTATTTAATTTTTTATTAAATAATATCTGTGTACATTAGTGCGATCAAGGAGTACAATGTGCTTATTTCATATACAATAAGAAATACTTTCATCACACTGTTTGACATAGCCTTCATGGCATTTTCTTAGTTATTGTATGAAGATACTTGTATTCTGCATTTAGTAAGTTTCACCTGTACCCTTCTAAGATGCACCGTAGGTGTCTTAAGTAGCCTGCCAATCCCTTTCTGCTATATTGCTTTTCTCTCATTTTCTGCAGAGTACACATTGCTTGTTGTTGTTTTTTCTTTTTTCAATGCTTTCTTTGTTTATTGTCAAACTATTTCCTTTCTAGAATGTAAGCCAATGGGAGCACATTATTTCTACAAGGTATCCCAGAGCCTGAGGCAAAGCCTAATATGTAGCAGAAGCTCAGTATACTAAATGACTTTTGCAAACATTTTATTGTTCATTACCATGGGATAAGTCCCTGTTTGGGTTATATGTACAACCGCTGTAAAAACAAAACAAAAACAAAAAAAAAACTCCTTTTTGAAATGGAAATAAGACCTCAAGCTTAACATCTTCAGCTACAAATGTGTCAAACAAGAATTTAAGAAAATAGTTTCTTTCTGTGTATTTATTTATACAGTTACCTTCCATATCATGGGAAAATTTACACTCATAGTAATAGTATCATGTTTAGGGCGGCACCTGTCGCTCAAGGAGTAGGGTGCCAGCCCCATATGCTGGAGGTGGCGGGTTCAAACCCAGTCCTGGCCAAAAAAATTGCAAAAAAAAAAAAAAAAAAAGAATAGTATCATGTTTACTTCTGAAACGCATTTTTGTTGAGGCTGCCGCAATAGCTCACACCTGTAAACCTAGCACTCTGAAAGGCCAAGGCAGGTGGATTGCCTGAACTCAGGAGTTTAAGACCAGCCTGAGTGTGAGA
The DNA here is from genome assembly GCA_963573935.1 of Arctocebus calabarensis. Taxonomy (NCBI): domain Eukaryota; kingdom Metazoa; phylum Chordata; class Mammalia; order Primates; family Lorisidae; genus Arctocebus; species Arctocebus calabarensis. The sequence goes on from CAUYON010141915.1 coordinate 28,117, forward strand.
GAAACCTCATCTCTCCTAAAAATAGAAAAACTAGCCAGGTGTTGTGGTAGGTGCCTGTAGTCCCTGACACTCAAGAGGCTGAGGCAAGGTGATCGCTGTCACACCATGGCATTCTACCAAGGGTGACAGAGTGAGATTCTGTCTCAAAAAAATTAAGTAAAATAAAATGCATTTTTTTTTTAGATAAAACATGAGCTATTTAAAGGTACATGTTGAGTAAGTAAAAGTATGTGTGTTACTCGAACGGGTTGGTGTGGGAAAGAAGGGTGATGTTGAACTGAGGCGTGCCCTGAGAATGCGGACAGCCCTGGTGGTGTCTACTGGCTTGGGTATGCATGGGAGAATTGAGGGTCTAGAAAGGAAGCTATCTTGTTCCCAGAGCAGAGGACCAAAAAGAAGGCGTAGAAGGAAAATATAGATCTCCTGCTTGTGACCTAATTCTCAGGTTCTGAACTCCAAAGAGAATTACCAGCCATTGAGTCAGTTCTTTGAAATAAGGACGTTGTTCTGCCCAACTTCAGGCTTGCCTTATCCCTCATATCTGCCACTCTGCTACTATCATGTCCCCTCTGCAAAAGGCCTCCTTTGACCACTTAATAAAAAGTAACACTCTTTCTCCATTATTTTTTTTCTTTCCCTGCACTTACTTTCTACCTGATCTCACAATTCACATTTATGTATATTTTTTATTGTTTGTACACTCCTTACCCCTCTCCTAACACCATTAAACAAAACTCCATGAGGACTTTGCCTTGTTGACTTGTGCTCACTCAGAACCTAGAAGAGGGCTTGTAATATATTGGGGCCAAATAAATACTTGTTGAATGAATGAATACCAATGAGTATTGTCAACACTAGGCTTTTAACAAATGGTTTTAATTGAGAACTCTTCATTCAACTTTGTTTTTCAGTCCTATCCAGTAATAGCAGTGATGTCCATTGAACAAGGATCAGAGGGGCTATAATACAACTGAATTCTCTCCCAGCAAATAGACATTTCAGATATCAAGGGTGGTGATTGATCAGCAGTTCTTAACTACTGACCAGGGTTTTAACTTTTGATACGCCAGCATGCAGAAAAGAGAGCGTACCACTAAGTCAGGCATCATGTTCTGTGTTCAAAAGGAGCCTCTAGATCAGTGTTTTTCAAACTTTATCTCACGGCACATTTGAACTATAGTTAAACTGCCATGGAACACTTAAACTTTGTTGATCAATAAAAAGAGTAAAAAAAAATATTTACTATGCTTTGAACTTCTTTCAAAAATACCTTAATTAATGATCTTTAACAATTTTCCCAGAACACTAGTAGATGGCTTTGTCACAAAGTGAGTTTCTAGTTGTTGTAGATTCTTGATCTAACTATGATGGATTATTAAACTCATGCTAGTTGGTAGAGAGGGAACTGAAATAGTCCTATTTATTTTGCTAAACATTAAACAGTTATACATGTAAGGATATACAGCATGCAAATGATTTCCCCTGTAACATATCAAGTGGACAGTTTATTGATAGCCTACTTTATTCTAGAAATTGGGCCTATGTAATGTTCATTGTGATATTCCTTTTAATTGTTCAGTATTTTGGATAAAGCTCCAAATAAGGAATGCATTAGACATAACTACTGGGTGGAAATTATGTCTTTTGTGGTTTCTAGGCAAGATGATTAGAGTCCTCCAGATACAAATATCCCACAGCCACAACATTTTGCATATTTGTTTATTAGAAATGAGAAGGTGTAGAGCACTTCTTATGGGTATTATTAATATTTATAGTAATAAGGACCACCTATCCTAGTTTTCCCCTGACACCTCCCCAATTTTTGTTTCAGGTTCCAGAGTAATCTCTAATGGTGCCCACTTTCATTCTCCAAAGTGACCCATTATGAATAGTAATTTATACGGTCATCCTACCAGCATTTTGGCCAACAATGTGTTGACAGAATAATATGTTTTCAGTGGCCCATAGAGATTTTTCTCCCAACTGCAGAAAGGTGATCAGCCTACTTTAGGGAGGAAAGAGAAGGGATATAGACCTAATCTCCTTAATGTGAGACAAACAATCCAACTTATCAAACTTCTTCCCTTTTGCAGATTTAATTTTTAAGGCTGATTATAAAAAACTCACACGTAACCTTAACCCTCTTCCCCAAGATAAATAAATATTGAAATAGAAAATAAATGCTGAGTTCATATTGTTTATACAATTTTATGTTATGGATGTTTCTCTCGACATAGGAGCATGTTCAATATGAAAACAAGTTTCTTTTTTTAAAACCATTAATTGAAATGCTGCCTGATATTAAATTATGTAGACAAATCACCAGTTATTTGATCACTAAATTATCAGATACTATTTAAATACCTTATTATAAGGTGAACGCTCATCAGGGCCCAGAGAAAGCAACAATCCCAAGGTGGCCAAAGTCCCTGCCTTCAAAGGACTTAAACTCCGGTGGGGATGTTCAGGTCACAGTGAGGTACCGACATAGGTATGTAACTAAAACAAAGCCCACGGAAGCGAGTAGTTATAATTGCAATGGCCCATGGATTATTTTCTCTTAGTGTTACACATAATTTAAATAAATCTGCACATAAAGTAATGTGCACATCCCTGATTATTTCCTCTGGATGGATTCCAAGAAGAGAGATTCTGAGAAGCAAAAATTGGGAACTGAAGCACATGAACACTGAATTTTGAATACACATTTTCAGTTTCCCTCTCGAAAATGATTCCCATTTATTTTTTCACGAGTAGAGCACATGACCACATGGGTCCAGGTACCTTCACAGATTAGGTGCTTTATTTTTATTTTAAGTCATTTTTTTGTTTTTCATTTGTGGGCTTCTACTGAAATTTAATATGTCTTACACTTACTAACATTCTGCAATTATCTTGTGTTAGGTGGTATCTTATAATGTTCTCTGACCCCTTTTGAGGTATGGGAGGTTATTTTTGCATTTCTTTTCTTGTTCAGATTCTGAATGCCATGATTGAAAATACTACCCTTATTACTTTTCCTTATAAAACATATGTTTAGGTTCGGTGCCTGTAGCACAGTGGTTACAGTGTCAGCCACATACACTGAGGGTGACGGGTTCAAACCCAGCCCAGGCCAGCTGAACAACTGCAACAAAAAAATAGCTGGGCGTTGTGGTGGGTGCATGTAGTCCCAGCTATTTGGGAGGTTGAGGCAAGAGAATCGCTTAAGCCCAAGAGTTCGAGGTTGCTGTGAGCTGTGATGCTACAGTACTCTACCCAGGGCAACATAATGAGACTCCATCACAAAAACAAAAACAAAAATCTTATATTTAATATTTGCTGAAAACATTTTCCTATATTCTGTTTGCCATTAAATTCATGAACTTTTAATAATTCCTACAAATATTGAACCGTTGATTCCTTTGTGATGATTTTTTTTAATTTTCCCATTGGTTGTATGTTTAAAAATGTCAAATTATTATTGTATGAGATGAAGGTTAGAATATTTTCATATGGACATTCAACTGATGCATTTTTATCCTTACAAAAATTACCCTTCGTAAGGATGGAATGAAAAGTACTATTCTTTTCCCGAGCATTATCAACCTTTGCTAAAACTCAATCAACCATGTAAACATGGGTCAATTTGTGGATTCCCTTTTCTGTCCCATTGATTTATACATCTCCTCTAATTCTAATACAATCTTGTCTTGATTACTATAGTCAAAATATTTTTTGAAGTCAGGTAGTACAAACATTTCATTACTTGATTTTCTTTCTTTCTTTTTTTTTTTTTTTTTTTTACATTTTTTTATATTATCTTATGTGTATTTTATGTTATTTTATTTTTATTTATTTCAGGTTGATGTGAGGGTATAAACAACTAGGCTACAATGTTTGCATTGATTAGGTAGAGTCTTCCCTAGGCCGCCTATTAAGTGGGAGCACACCAATGCCCCTCCTTCCTTCCCTTAAGAACTCTTTAAATACCCAGAAAAGCAGAAAAAAATGTATAAGGAATACCCATGACCAACATCCAGTTTGCACAATTACCATCTTATATTTACTTTATCACAAATCTAGCCACCCACCCATCCCTCAACACATCTTATTTTTGCTAAAAGCCTTATTGACATATAATTTATATACCACCAATCACCTTGTTTTAAAGGTAAAATTTAAAGATTTTTAGCAACCATCACCACACCCAATTTTAGATTATTTTTACCATCCCATAAAGGTTTTTTTGTGCCTAGCTATAGTTACTGTCTCTTCTCACCCTCAACGTATTACTTGATTTTCAATTTCCAACCGAACTTGCATTCTTGAAATAAACCCCTCTTGGCCATAATGTACATTAATGTCTCTAAAAATTTTATTTTTATATTTGAGTAGCCAAAATGTTACTGAGAATATTTGTATTTATATCAATGATGTATATTAACATACACTGTCATTTTCTGACTTTTTTTTTTCTGAGACAGAGCCTCAAGCTGTCACCCTGGATAGAGTGCTGTGGCATCACAGCTCACAGCAACCTCCAATTCCTGGGCTCAAGCAAGTCTCTTGCCTGCGCCTCCCAAGAAGCTGGGACCACAGGCGCCCACCACAACGCTGGCCATTTTTGGTTGCAGCTATCATTGTTTGGCGGGCCCGGGCTGGATTCGAACCCGCCAGCTCAGGTATACGTGGCTGGTGCCTTAGCCCGTTGAGCCACAGGTGCCGAGCCATTTGCTGACTGTTTAAAATGTCTGATTGTGGCATCAGGATAATTCTGTTCTCCTCAAATTACTTGAAAAGTGGTCTCTCTTCTTTTATTTTCTGGGAAAGCTCATGAAAAATTTGTATTCTTTCCATTTTGTCTGCTAATATTCACCAGTTAAGTCATCTGGGCGTACAGTTTGCTTTGTGTGAAGACTTTTACAACAAATTCAACTTATTTACTAGATATAAGGCTACTCAAGTTACCTACTTCTTCTTGAGTAAGTTTTGATAGTCTGTGTCTTTCAAGGAATTTGCCTATTTTATCCACTTAATTGGATTAGTGACATGAAGGTGTTCAAAACATCCCTTTATTTTCCATTTAATGTCTGTAAGACATCTAAAGAACCAGTGTCTTATATTTTATTGGTATTTTGTGCTTTTTATTTATTTGTTTTCTTCATTGATCCATCTAGACATTTATTTTCTATTATTATCTTTTTAAAAGAACAACACTGGATTCCATTGACTTTATTGTTGTGTCCATTTTCTGTTTTCTGAATTTTCCTTTTTTTTTAAATTTCAGATTAGTATGGGGTTACATACAATCAAGTGACATAGTTTGCTTTTGCAGGGTTAAAGTCCGACTTGCTAGTGTGTCCTTCACCCAGGAAGTGTGCAATATACCCGTGTATTATACCCATTGGGTGGGAATTTACCCAATTCCCCTCCCTGTTGCTTGAATTTCATTGAGTTTTTTCCTCATGTGATCATGCACATGTTAATCTAGTTCCAGTTCAGTACAGAGCCAATGTAATTTTTTTTTTTTTCTTTCCAGTTTTGGTCACGGCTGGGTTTGAACCCACCACCTCTGGCATATGGGGCCAGTACCCCACTCCTTTGAGCCAAGTTTATTTTGCTATTCTTGTGATACTTCACTTAGACAAATGGTATCCATTTCCATGCAAGTTGTCAAAAAAGATACAAAATATCTGTCTTCTTTATGGCTGAATGATATTCCTTGGTATACATATACCAAACTTGTTAATCATAAATCCATTTCTTTGTTTATTATTTGTTCTTTCCACTTTGCATTTAATTTGGTATTTATTACATAGTTTCTTAAAGCAAAAGTTTAGAATACTCCCTTTAAGCCCTTTTTTTTTCTCATAGAAATATTTAAGGTTAAAAATTTCCTCCTAAGGTCTGTTTTACTTGCATTCACAATTCTGATATGCTACTTTGTGGTTTAAATTCTATTCAGAATATTTTATAATTTTCCTTGGCCTATGTCAAATTTTTAACTATTTCCAATGTGCCTTTCTGGTTTTGAATGTTAGTTTAATTCCATTGTGATCAGAGCAAATACTTTGTGTGATTGCTATTTTCTGTTTCTTGCAACTCATATCATGGACCAATATTTGGTCTATCTTGGTAAATATTTCATGAGTGCTTGGAAATACATTTATTCTGCTATTGTTGGGTGAATTTTCTATAATTTTCAATCTGTTCGAATTTGTGGATAATTTTTAAGTCTTCTATATCATTATCAATTTTCCACTTAAAGATCTATTAATTACTGGGTGAGAACTGTTACTATTTCTAAATATAATTGTGAATTTCTCTATTTTTTCTTCCAGGTCTATTCACTTTTGCTTTATATATTTTGAAATTCTGTTATTAGATGCATATACTTCAGATAGTTTTAATATCTTATCTCTATTAATATTCTTTGCCCCAAAGTATAATTCTTTCTTAGTATTTGTATGATAGGCCATTTTGCATGAGGTCTCATTCTTTAACTTTTAAATTATGTGTGCCCCTTTTATTTCTCAAATCTATAACTATACAGGGGGTGTCTGGAAAGCTGGTTACCAAATTTTTCTCCCAGTCTTTAAGCTGTGATTGGGATGACTAGCTGTTCTCTCATGCCTCCCTAATCATGCCTGAAAGTCCTGCTCCCCTTTTGGGAAGGGACATACTAACTAAAACAGAAACTTTTCCCTCCTGGAGATCTAGTCAGGATCAAAACTCTTCCCTCTAATTCACCTTCCCTAACCCCAACATGGGAAGTCCCCTTTCCTGTCATCTTGTCTTCTTCTACAGCTGTTAAAGTTAGAGGAGTCGATTCCTGCATACATCATTCACGAGTAAAATCCTGGAACCCTCCATCTTCTATGGAGGCAGACAGTGAAGACAGCCAACCACAGACCACCTACACTTGTGAGCCAAAAGAAAGTCTGAAGTTATTATTTAGGAAACAGCAAGAAAAATCCTAATATGGTTTTCTTTTAGCATCACTGAATAAGTGCTTCTGACCTGATGTTGTTCTACCTTTGCCTATTACTGATTATACTAATCAGATTTATGTTTTCCAGAAATGTCATCAAGTCACACACAATGAAGATGGTTCCAGTCCATGGGAGAGTCCTGTATCACTCTCCCTCTGGAGAAACCCTAACTTCCCCCTTCTATCATCGCCAGATTCAGCAGGAAGCAGTTAGATCGAGTCTTCACCCTTTTTCCCTAATAGCAGCTATAGTTTCTACTCAGAGAGGGAGAATTGATGCAGGACATTTGGCGCCCTAGCCAGTTCAGCAGAGCTGGTAGACCTGCCGCCTCCTCCTTGGTGGTGTCGGTGCTGCAGCAGCCAGATGAAGAGCCAGAGGGCTGGATGACAGTCAAGGAGGGGGACCTCCAACCCCCCACCGGAGGCTCCAATAGCCAAAAAGGCCGGACAATTGCCAAGGAGACACCTGTACCTTGGTGTCTCCTTCACTTTACACTTAGGACTAAATGTGGAACCCCCATTTCCTATGCCTAGGTCAATTTCATGTGAATTTCCTAGGCCTCAATTCCATGAATGGACTGTGTCCATTCATTGATACATTCAT
>CAUYON010141916.1:0-15819 GCA_963573935.1 Arctocebus calabarensis
CTGGGAGAGAAACGGAGAGAGCTTCTCTCTCCCCACTAGAATTTTCTCCCTCTAACAGATGCCTTAATGTTTTCTGTATTCTTTTCTTTCTTTTCTGTGAATAAATTCTGTCTTACAAAAATAAAAAATAAAAATAATAATTAAAAAAATGTTTACATGGTTGGGAGCTGAAATATATTCTTCTTAGCAGAGTATCTCAAGAATGGAAGAAAAAGTATGCAGTATACTCAGCCCTACTATGAAGCTAATTTATAGGTTTCATGTGAAGGCTATAACCCAAATATAGCACAAGAATACTGGGAAAAGGGTAAGGGAGGGGAGGGGATGGAGGAAGGAAGGGTAATTGGTGGGGCCACACCTATGGTGCATCTTAGAAGGGTACAGGCGAAACTTACTAAATGCTGAATACAAATGTCTTCATATAATAACAAAGAAAATGCCCTGAAGGCTATGTTAAACAGTTTGATGAAAACATTTCAGATTATATATGAAACCAGCACATTGTACCCCTTGATTGCACTAACTAACGCAGCTATGATTTAATAATAAAAAGAAAAAAAGAAAGAAAGAAAGAGAAAAGAAAATGCTTTAGTGTTCCTAAGTCATTCTAAGTAAAAATAATTTATCGAAGTCATAAAACAAGGGTAGGTAAATCAACATGCATATTTCTCTGGTACTTATTAATACTTTGATGAAAAAATAACAAACTGAAACTCTTTTTAAAACGTTTTCTCTTCGTTTTAACTATTCTCCTTTTTCTAGTATTTTAACCACATACTTGAAGTACTTAGGGGGTAACTGTCTTAGCCTATGCTGCTATAACAAAATATCACACCGATTGGGAGCCTTAAAAAGCAAGCATTTATTTCTTACAGTTCTGGGGTCTGAGAAGTTCAAGATTAATGTGCTGGTGTATTCCATGTCTGATGAGGACCTGTTTCCTGGCTCACAGCCATTTTCTCACTGTATCCTCACAGGGCAGGAGTGAAGCAGCTCCCTGGAGTCTCTTTTATGAGGGCACTAATCCCACTCCTGAGGGCTCTGCCCTTGTGACCTAATTACCTCTCAAAGGCCTTACCTCCTGAAGCCATCACCTTGGGGATTAGGTTTCAACATATGACTGGGGGTGGGGAGAGCATGCACATTCAGTCTGGTGCAGTGCAATGCTTTAAATCTTTTTTTGAGACTGAATTCCAGGAAGCCTTCCTTAACTGCCTTCATCCACCATACCCACCCCTGGTGGTTCAGGTACCCTCACCTCTAGGGTACCTCATGGAACAGTATGGAAAACTTTCTTCAACTTCAAATTCTTACCTCTACTACAACTACAAGTTGTCTGTGTGGCCACCTCACCTGCTGGACACCAAGCTGTCAGAGGCAGGGTCCATGTCACAGCTACCTCCATAGCCCCAGCAGAGAGCTTAGAAGTGAGTGCATTCATTCCATGTGCTCAAAAACGGGCGTTGACCACATGCGTGACCCAGGACCAGGACCACACCATGCTTTTTCCTGGGCCCCATAGTATCCCCAACATGCATAAGGAGGAAGAACAGAACTTGGGCTTCTGATCCCAGCCCTGGCAATCTTTCCACAAGACTCAGGAATCGTTTTCCAAAACACAAACAGCTCAGCTTGGGGACCTGCTCAACACATCTGTCCAGGTTTGTTTTTTTTAGGTAGGAGCACTATTGGTACAGAATATTAACTCACACACTGCTTTTCATTCTAATTCCAGATGCAAACTCCAAGCATGTTAAATTTTAAAAAGCAAAGGAAAGAAATTAATCCACTCAAATTACTTCAATTATCCTCAAGCTGTACACAAGGTGACCATGCATAAGACAGAATGAATTGCTTAATCACATCCTTAATTCAGAGAAATAGACCTCTAATGCATTCCTTTCTTTGTCTTTCATTCTTTTTTAAAAATGGATGTGAAATTCACATGACATAAGAAGAAGCATTTTAAAGTGGATAATTTAGTGGCATTTAGTACATTCATAACACTGGGCAACAACTACCTCTATTTGGTTCCAAAACATTTTCATTATCCCCAAAGAAAGCCCATTAAGCAAAATCTCCTAGTTTTCTCCTTCCTACAGGCCTTGCCATCATGAACCTGTGTTCCGTCTCTGTGGATATACCCATCCTGGATATTTCATGTGAATGGAATCACACAATATGTGATCCTTTGTTTCTGGTTTCTTTCACTTAGCATCATGTTTTCAAGATCCATCCATGACGCAGCATGTATTGGTCCTTTCCCCTGTTTTTGTTTTTTTATCACAATCAGATAAAATTTAGTGAGTACAAGTATTTTATGCATGTGTTGGAGGATATACTGGGGTCTTCCCTATTCAGGTAGAGTTGGACAATGGTTCAGAGTTCATTTAGTCCAATCTCCTCTAAGTACAGAGATGCTCTCAAAATATTTCAGAGCCTGGCTATCCAGGGGAGATTTGCATACCTCCAGAAATAGGTCTCTTACTATCCTCAGAGTAACCTATTCTACTGTTGGGCACCTTCAGGGGCTGGCATGTTCCTCCTGGCAAGCTCTAATGTGGGTTGGGTAGGGACAGATACTGTCTCTCCAGATCAGCCCTCTGCAGATTAAGAGAGGCAGCTAGGTGGAACAGGGGCAAGAAAAGTAATAAGTTAAATCCAAGGATGAACACAGCCATGTCTGTGTGGTCCTAGAAGTTTCTGGTTTGCTCCAATAGGTGCTGGGAAAAGGCTGTTGAAGGCATGATTCCGGGCAGGGGCTATCTCAGAAGGCTGGTTGTCAATGCCCCTCTAAATGGTAGGGGCATTCTTCAGGCCTGAATGGTAGGGGAGTGCTCTGTGGGCATTAGACCCAGGGTAGACTTCATAATGACCTCAAGTGGTCCAAGAAGAACTCTTTCTCCTGGAAGCAGCCATTACTATAGCATTTGCATCCTTTGGAGCAGATGAAGAAGAGGCCACATTTGTCTACAGCCTCCCAAGCTCTTGCTGTTGGAGGATGACCAACAGGCTGAGTACAACGTGGGTGCAAGGCCAGAGACCCAAGCATCACTTTTTCCCTTTTTATGGTCAAATAATATTCTGTTATATCTACATGCCCCAATTTGTTCATCCATTCATCCATTGGTGGACACTTGGACTCTTTCCACCTTTCAGCTGCTATGAATAGTGCTTCTGTAAACATGCATGTATGTGTGTCTGAGTGCTTGCTTTCAATTCTTTGGGGTATATACTTCCTCCATTCTCATTTGATCTTGATTCTCCAGAGGTCATGCTGGAAGGGCTGATGATTATCCACAATTTTAATCTGCTTCAAACACGGGGGACTAGCTCAGTACTCTCTCCCTAGGGCCAACTACACAGGATACCTGAGAAGACAGGGGCCGGGGGAATCAATGGATACTGAGTGGACGTTCCTAGCATGGTTCCTGGCATAGAGCAGGTTTGCAATGAGTATTTGCCACTTCTGAATATAAACAAGGTTAATTCAGTGAAGTCACAGAGGAAATTAAGAGAAGGAGAAATAGATGTTATAGACTAACAGTTGTAAGAAGAAAAGGACACCTCAGGTTAGCAGGGTGGGAAGGGAAGATGAGGCTTGAGAACAGGGGAGTGAAGGTATCTGGCTAGAAGAAATCTCAGGAAAGTAGCTGAATGTGGTAGCTCATGCCTGTAATCCTAACACTCTGGGAAGCCAATATGGGAGGATGGCTTGAGTTCAGGAGTTCAAGACCAACCTGAACAAGAGCAAGATCTATCTCTACTAAAAATAGAAAAATTAGCCAGGTGTGGCAGGTGTCTGTAGTCCCAGCTACTCAGGAGGTTGAGGCAGAAGGATTTCTTAAACTCAGAAGTGTGAGGCTGCTGTAGCTATGCTGAGGCTATAGTATTCTAGCTTGTGCAACAGAGACTCTATCCCCCCCACCCCCACAGAAAAGAAAAGAACTCCCAGGAAAGCTGATGAGTGAGGAGCTCTAGTTAACCAGTTATTGTCTCCTTTTTGAGACAAATTGAAAGTCAGGAGTCTAAAATGAAGGCAAGAACATGGGACCATGAGGCTAAAGATGTGAGATAAGTGGCAGCAACATCTCCTCTTAGCCCTGTCAAGTGACTTAACCATTTTCAGTCTCTTGCAGCATCTACAGAATCTAGAAACAAAGGTAATATGATTTCACCATGTATTAAAGTAGAATATTTATAAACCACTTATGGATTTGCCTGTGTTTACAAATTTGGTGACCACCCTCTGTGTGTGGGAAAGTGACATCTATGCACAAGGTAATGGGAGGCAAAGGAGAGCTTGTAATAAAATGTTCTGCAGACACCCAGATGCATGGGTGTCTTATACTAAAATGTTCTGCAAGGCACCAGATGATGCATTCTTTTCATTCTCTAGAAAAAATAAAAATAGGCACAGTAGCTTATACCTGTAATCCTAGTACTTTGGGAGGCCAATGCAGGAGGATTGTTTGAGACCAGGCAGGAGAATTGCTTGAGACCAGGAGTTTGAGACCAGCCTGAGCAAGAGTGAGAACACCCCTCTCTAAAACAAATAGATAAACTATTTATAGATAAATTAGCCAGGTGTGGTGGCATGAATATGTAGTCCCAGTTACTCAGAAAACAGACAGGAAGATCACTTGCACCCAAGAGTTTGAGGTTCCAGTAGGCTATAATAATGCTATGGCACTCTAGCACAGGTGACAAAGCAAGACTTTATCTCAAAAAAGTAAAATAAGATAAAAGTAAAAATAAAAAATTTATCTGGGCATAGTGTCTTGAATCTGTAATCCTAGCAAATCAGAAGGCTAAGGCAAGAGGATGGTTTGAGGCCAGGAGTTCAAGGTCAGACCCTACTGTCAAGTCTTTTCTTCACATACACTCCTATGTGGCCAATAAATTCTACTGATTTAATCAGAACTTCTGGAAGGAAGGAAGGAAGAGAAGAAGGGGAAAGAGAGAGAGCACACTCATGCATGAAAAATACACAAGACAGAAAATTAGTCCTTGAATAATTGAGAGTTGAACTATGTTGGGCAGCTTAAATAAACACTAAATCCTGCCTTTCTCCACAGTGGACTTCTGACCATGACAATGGAGCTATTTGGCTTAAAAAAAAATTCAAGTTTTAAAAGTTAAAAGTTACTGATAGTCCAATTCCTTGCTTTGGTTCCCAGGGTCCGTATTCCTATCAAATTACACCACATCAGATGACCTATTATTCTTCACGGTATAGCAGTGAGTATGCCAGACACAGGGATATGGAGCGAGTCTTTTCTCATGATCCTGTGCAAACCCTGGTCCACATGATTGGTCCAGGATGACCCAAGCCCCGGGCAGCCACAGCTAGCACAAGGGTGTGCATATGGCTGAACCTCCTCACCTCAACAACACTGTTCCTGCTGAAGGCTGCAACTCCCCTCTGATGGATGTGCCACCAGGAAAAGTGGTGGAGTCCACTTTTTATGGAGTCCAACCACCTAAATCAAAACCTGCACATAGTAGGTGGCCAATACATGTTTATCAAATGACTAAATGACTTACCCAAAGCCAAAAGAGCCACACTTCTCAAATGCTGGCTGGGCTGGCCTGGGAGCAGCAAGGGACAGACACTTGAACCTTTCCTTGGTTTAGAACCAAGACCTCAGTTCTAAGCCACAATGTGAACATAGATGCCAAGCTGTATGCAGGACAAGTGTCTACATCCAGGGAGTTTTAAACAAGAGAATGGAAAAATACCACCACAGGGTGCATAGACATCTCTGTATCATAGCCATGTGCTTTGAACACACAAACAGAACAGGACCATTCTTTTCCTTTAATAGACAAAACTTGGATCCCCACACCCTTGCAAAAACAAAAAATGCTTCTCCCAGGACTGTTCTTGGAGAATAGCTTTCCTTTTCTGGGGCAACAAAAGCCCTTCTGAGCAAGAGCTATACTGGTGGTTAGCCCTATATGATTCTAAGCCTTTATCTGAATAGGCATTGCTTCCTAAGTGACAATAAACAAACAAAAAAACTCACCAGGAGTGAGCATTTGAAAACAAACAAACAAACAAACAAAAGCAGAAAGCAACTAACAAGAGGCTTACAAAGAGTGGGGTAAACAGTGCCTTGGCACTCCCATCTTCCTGTTCTTAAAAAAAAATAATAAAACAAGAAATCATATTACTTCTGAATTAACCAAATAACCCTTACCCTGAACAATGGCATAGGCAGTTTTATTTACGAGGCCACAACCCACTGTGGTGATGATGGATAGTATAAAGTCAGAATGACAGAAATAAGCCAGGAAACATTCAAGTGTGACAGATTTGTGGTATGTACTTATTTGTATGTTTCATTTGGTTTTGATTTACTAATTAACAAGTGGGACAAGAAAAACATATCTGGGTTGAGTTGGAGGCTTCTATGCTCTCACGGTTCCTCATCTCTACTTCCCCGGCCCTTTGGTGAAATAATCACCTTGGCTTGGTGGCTCTGCAATAATTTCCATGCCTAACAATGGCCCTGTCATTTCACTGCAGGGTTTAGTTTAGGAAAAAAACGAGGCTGGGGAAGAAAATTCTTAGCCAAGCTTATATCTGGGGGAAGGGAAGAGAGAAGCAAAAGGCACAACAAAGTGACCAGCCAAAGGTTTCTCAGTTACTCTCTCTCCCTCCTCTAATTCAAAACACTGCGCTTTATTATTGGTGTAGCAGTACAGAGCACATTCTTCGCTCCGGTGATTCACTGCATTTTCCTGAGAACACAGTGAAGACAGTATCTCAGTGTAAAGTTACTGATTTGCCTCCGGATTAAGTCCAAGCTAAACTACTCACTTAACATTCTGTTTTCCCCAACGCGCAGCAGGTCTGCACAGTGGGACCGTCTACATGGGTGGTGGCTCCCTTCCCACCACCAAGTCACAAGATCTGGGTTCTTTTAGTTTCTTAAATCACAGATTGATGAGCTCAGCAAACATGCCTTTCTGCAGGTTCAGGGGGAAAGTGAAGCAAGCTATCCTGCCATTTATTTGAACCAACAATTTGACCTCATTAGGTACTGAAATTACAAAAAGGCACACAGGACTGTGCTTCCAATACAGGTAGCTGTGTGGCCATGCATGTCTGGGACTATTGTGGGCTGCATTTGATTCACCTACAACAGGGGGTTTGCCCCGCCCTTTTCTCTTCCTATCTGATACTGGCAACAAGTGGTCAAAAGCACAGCAGGAAGGAGAATTAAGTTATAGTCATTTCTCAAACCACTTCAGACCATCAGTGCCTTTCCCACAAAAGCAATTAGCAATTAGTACAATTAATGGTCTGAATTTTAATTTTCTCTCTCTTTTCATAACCAATGCCCAGAAATTGGCAGTAAAGGCCTGACATAATCCATGAGAGACTAGCCCCCAGGTCATTCAAACGTGGGCTGCTCCAGGCGTGTGATCATACTGTCCCCTGACCCCTGCTGCACTCTCATGATGAGAAGTCACCTGGCAAATAAGCACATCAGAGGCGGCACCTCATCAGACGGTAAGAACAAGAGAAAGGGAATGTGAACCCTACAACAGAAAGTGTTTGAAGTGATTAGAAGTGACTGTCGGGTAAGAGAAAAGGAAGCTGATCCCTCGGAGACCTGTGGAACCAAGAAGGAAATCCGCCCAACCAGACTTGGAAACAGAGGGATAATGACACATAACACAGACCACCTCGGGCATTGCTGGGTATTGCAGAAGGAGCGTAGACTCATCTTAGAGGATACTCACCCCTGGGATCCTCCACAGTTCTGCTTCTGGCCAGAGCACTTGTGTGTGTGCAACCAGGTAGGGCTTAAGAAGGAAAGGAAATATGGCCCCCATGCATCCTGTTATGTAAGAGTCATATATGAGAGTCTGGAAGGATTTTACTTTCTTGTGTACCTGCTTCAAACCAGTGCAGACAGGTAAGAATAAGGTGACATGGGAGTGCTCCCTTGGACAGGCTGTCACTGGATCACAGTGGAGTCTCTGATACCCACATGGTTGGAAGAAGTGGTGTGCATATCAACAGCAACCTGAGAAAGCACTTTATCTCTTAAAACCACTAAGGTTTTATAAGTTACCAGAGATGACCAGATTTTATTGTCAATAAAGGTCAGCCAAAGAAAAATCTGGAAGGTCAGTAATGGATTGAAGTATGTATGTTTTCACTGGCACAGCAAGGAGTGAATCCAATAGTGAATGTCTAGCTTCGTCCAGAAGATTCTCCTGCATGTTCCATTGATGAGAAGCGAAGGGGTTACATGCTTTGGTTAAATGCTTTCTTTTTTTACCCTTTCCCCAGTCAGTTTCCTCATCTCAGCTGAAAGTGAGGTGTAACTCTAAAAGGATTAAAATTGAAATATACAGGTTCCAGAAAATGCCAGCACTCAATATTCAACTGCAAATCACTAAATTCAACAAATATCTACTGAACATCTGTTATCTACAAGGTATGCTAATAAACTTTTGGAATTATCAGATAATGTAGTTCACATTTGTACATGAAATAATTTTAAAGATCTGTACTTAATGGGTTTTGAAAACACTACAAATAGACTGAATAGTATCTTGCTATTTAATTATTTAAATGGGGATATTCAGGGCCACCACCCCCCACAATGTCCTTGAGATAAACTAAAAGATTACGCCATAAGGATTTGCCAACTCCTTTCCTCCATCATTTATTAGTCAGAATCAGTAAATGTCTGCAGTCTAAATCAGGTTTGAGAAAGGGAGTCAGAAAGTCACTCTTTAGAAGACCCATAGTGGGCTCTAGGAGCAGGTGCAAGGCAGGCAGACTCTGCTGCTCACTGGCCCTTGCTCAGAGAATTTTAGAAAGATCACTGGGAGATCTGGATCAATCAGAAAGTCTGGACCTGCCTGCAGCCAACTACAACATCATTATTATTAATGTCATTATTGAATCCTTCCTCCAAGCTCTGAGTCTTCCTTGTCTCCCCTCATTCTCACACACCTGCCCCCACGACACCAGCCCACCCTGCCTGCTCTGTTCTCAAAATCTATCAGAGTCCAATCTGCCCACTACCTCCACAGCTTTGCAGCTACCACTGTGAACTAAAACTTCACCTCCTTTTACCTGGACTACTGCAAGAGCCACCTAACGTGTGTTTCTCTCATTCTATTTTGCCCCTGAAGCCTATTCACTACTCAGTGGTCAGAAAGATCCCCTTAAAATACAAATCAGATGATAATATTCCCTGTGCATAAAACTCAAATGCCCTCCCTCTCTCAGAGAAAAAAATATTTTCAAGATATTATTCAAAACTCTTTAGATGGTGCACAAAGCCTAACCAAATTTGGGCTCTGGCTTGCTCTTCGATCTCACTACATGCCATTAAAGAAGCTTCTCAGTAGGCCAATTCCATGAAGGTTCCAAGCAGGCTCCTGCCACGGGACCATTGCCCTTGCTATTATTTCCTGAGGAGATGCTCTTACCTCAGCCAGCCAGCCAGCTCACTCAGACTTATCACATTCACTTGGCTCAAATGCTATCTCCTTGGAGAGACCTTCCAGACCACGTAACACCGTACATCTGTTAACACTCCATTCCCTGCATTTTTTTTAATCTCCACAGCACTTGTTACTACCTGGTATTACATTGAATTTATTATTAACACTTTGTTGTCCAGCTCCTCTATTAGAATGCATGTTTCATGAATGTAGGAAGCTTTGTAGCACACTTTTATATCCCATATGCACCTAGGTTTGTGTATGGCAGATGGCCGAAGGCTGATCATTCTTTTGAATGTATGTGTAACCTCCTCAATTGCATTTTCTTCATTGACTAAACACAGGTCATAACACCCATCTGCCACAGAGAGTTGTTCCATGTTTAAATCAGACAATATATGCGGAAGCATTTCAGGAAGTATACAGTGCAATATACTATAAATGAAAGGTGTGGATAATTTCTTTTTGCCTGCCCACCTTGGAAACAAAGCAGAGTCAACAATTCAATCAGCCTCATCTTCTGCAGGTGAGCAGCCCAGACAGCTATTCAGGAAAATATAGTTTGGGATGTATAGTAATTGTAATCCCTTGACTTAGAACACTTTCCAAGGAAAAAGAAAACCAGAGATTTGGGAAGATAGAAGACAGAAAAGCTTATGTTTTGAATGTTACAGACCATGTTCAGCAGGCCTGCTGTAATATGCAATTCCATATTCAGAAGCTTTAGAACAGATCAGTGCCAGAATAAAGGAGGAGGCCCATTCGCTGGAACAAACACACTCGGCCCCGATCCCCCTATGGTGTGGAGTTCCATTGCAGTTTCCACAACTGAATGGCCTGGAGGAACTAGTTGCTATGGCTTAAGATTCCATCAAATCAAAAACAGTCTGAATGCTGGCACGGGTGACTTCTGGCACTAGGGCTTTTGAAAGTCATACCACTCTTGTCTTATTTTGTACCAATGTTCCCAGAGGAGTAGGAAAAATCAGGAGAGAAAATCTAAAGTGTGGTGGGAAAGAGCATGGGTGTTTAGATAGCACAGTGAGGCCTGAGGACCTGGGTTAGAGGAAAGAGGGAGAAGTGTGTTCCACAAACGCTCCTAGCTGGAAATAAAATCCATAGAAGTAGAGCCTATTGCAGGCTATGATCTGGTACAAGAGGAGGCATCTGAGAACTGGGCTCCAGGTGTCAGGAGGGAATGGAGAGAAGAAAGAGAGCCTCAGGGACCTGACCCAGGACACACAGTTAACTGCACAAAGACCACAGAGAAAAGAATGGGCCATCTTGTTTCTGCAGACAGCCTCCCATTTCAAATGCCGAGGGCACTTAATAAGTCCTGCCCATAACCCCGAAGTGCAGCAAGGCTTTGGTTGCTCAGCCTGGAGGGAGTGTGGATAATTGGAATCCAGAACCTGAAGCCCTATTTTAGGTTAAATCTCATTGCCAGTATCTTTCCCCCTTACATCCCACATCACCAAAGTCCATTTGTATGTACCTTTTCAATGTGCCAGGCATCTAGCAGTCTTTTTTTTTTTTTTTTGAGACAGAGCCTCAAGCTGTCACCCTGGATAGAGTGCCATGGCATCACAGCTCACAGCAACCTCTACTTCCTGGGCTCAAGCGAGTCTCCTGCCTCCTCCTCTCAAGTAGCTGGGACTACAGGCGCCCACCACAATGCCCGGCCATTTTTGTTGTTTGGCAGGCCTGGGCTGGATTCGAACCTGCCAGCTCAGGTATATGTGGCTGGTGCCTTAGCCCACTGAGCCACAGGTGCTGAGCCAGCATCTGACAGTCTTAGAACACAGGGACTGTTTTGCCCGAATGAGAAGATACTGAATCCCTACTGGACATTCATGCGATGTCCTGCAAAGTGGCACATACACATTGTCTTTGTATCACCTTCATGATAACCACACATGGTAGTCACCATTACAATACCCCTCGCATGTTTAGGGAAACTGACTCTAAAGGAGGGAAGTAATCTGCTCAAGGTCACATGCTTGATGAGGGCAGAAACAGGGCACAACCCAAAAGCTGACTCAGTGACTGTCACCCTATGGTGCCCACAGGTAGCCAGAGGAGTAATTCTGGGAGCAGAGTTGACAGAAGAGTGGGCTCAGCAGTCTCCATTGGCTCAGTGCGGGATCCAGAGAAGCAAACTACAGTTCTCCCTCTCAGACCAGGTATAGCTCTCCTAGGGCTAGGGGACAAGAGAGTCACACCTCAGGGCCGGGGTCTCACAGTTCTTAACTCAAACTGCCAGATCTAGAGGGAAGAGTAAGGAAGAAAGTTCCTAAACAGCTGGTGTCATAGTCAGCTCAAGAAAGTCGAGGTTGCCCTGGAAGAAAAGAATAATTACAGAAAAAGCCCACACCAGACAGAACAATGTTCCACAGGGCACACATGCCTGGGGAAAAGAGAAACATGAAGAGCGGGCCATTCAGCGACTAGAGAAATGGGTGTCAGCCTCCTGCCTGGGACACGTTTACCAACCTCTGGGAATGAGTGGAGAGATGGGCACACCCTAGTTGGCCTCCCCTCCTGACTCCCTCCAGGAATGCAGGCAGAAAGATGTTTAGGGCTTCCAGGCCACAGTGTACCAGAGCACTAGGAAGGCTCCTCGGTAGACATCCTTGGGGCAGGAAAAAGAGAAGGGCCATGTGAAGCAAAGAGAACCAGTCCTGAGACTCTGGAAAACACTTTTCTGAGAACTTTTGACTTGTGTGGTCCATGGAGTTCTGGTCACATCATACTCAGGATCTTCCTGACCTGCCATAAACCCACCAGCATTGGACTCTATCATCTCAAGGTTAAGAATTTAATCCTCCATTAGAAATGCTGCAATAACCAAGGCAAACTCAAATAACAAAAAACAGGAAATCAAGATGGGAGGATTATTGGAGGCCAGGAGTTCAAGAACAGGATGGGCAACATAGCACTATCCACCAAAAAATTAAAAATTAGCCAAGAATGGCAGTGTATGTCTGTAGTCCCAGCTACTTGGGAGACCGAAGTAGGAAAATCACTTGAGCCCAGGAGTTTGAGGCTGCCACGAGCTATGATCACTCCACTGCATTCCAGCCTGGGTTACAGAGTTTTTACTCAAAAAAAAAAAAAAAAACAAAGAAAGAAAGAAAGAAAGAAAAGAAAATTAATAACAATAAAAGAACAAACCTTTAAAAAAAATCTATTTACAAAACCATAAGCATGAGATGATACCACTTAAATGCACACACACACATTTTAAAATGTACATAATATAGTTTTTAAAGATTTAAAGTATATATAACATAATTTTAGTTAGCTGTGGTGATAGAAAGATTATGGATAATTTCTATCATCTTATTTTTGGTTAGCTCTATTTTATAAAGCACTCATAATAAATATAGTCTATTTATAAAATATGATATTTAAATAAAAAGTTTAAAAGTACATCACTTGCATGGACCACCAATGCCCCTAATTTTACCAACTCAACTTCACCTTCAAAAAAGTTGCTAAATACTCTCAGATGACTAGAAGCATATTTGGAATGCCTTTTTCCATCTGATTAAAAGA
This sequence comes from Arctocebus calabarensis, assembly GCA_963573935.1. Lineage (NCBI taxonomy): Eukaryota > Metazoa > Chordata > Mammalia > Primates > Lorisidae > Arctocebus > Arctocebus calabarensis. Next base: position 13,039 of record CAUYON010141916.1, read on the forward strand.
TTACTCACCATAGTCCAATCTACGGTAACTATGCTACAAAAAGCAAAAATGCAGCTTCTGTTTCTATTTGAATATCACAGTATTACTTCAACTCCAGCTGGAAAGATGGAAAAACAACATTTGGGGATTGAAAGACCATCTTCATTTACACACTGAGTTTTGGAAGAAAATTATAATGGGGGAAAAACCTTAAATACATCTAAAAAGGATTTCCAGAACAGATTCTTGGTTCCCTTGGTTGGGCTCACATCGGTTCAGTGACTCTGCTGACCCATCCCTTGGCGTAGGGATGTTTTTCCCCCTTCCCCAACACCTCCCTTTCTTCCTTCTCTCACCTTCCCTTCCCTTTTCCCTTTCTTTCTCTCCCAATCTATTTATTTCAGTTTGCCAATTTCAAATAAAATTGTTTTCTGGATCTGATAGTAAAAAAGTACTGTTGCCAGGCATGCTATCCCTGAAACATCAGCACATAAATTGACCTGGACAAACTCCAGCCAGCTAGCTGTGAGTAATGAGACAATGAAACACATATGCAATTATACTCAGTATGCTCAGATTTGAATTTCATCTGGGTCACCTTCTCCAGCTGCTAAAGCTGGAATAATCCCTGTCAGACTAGGACAAGTTGTTCACCCTACTGGCATAAAACATGTCTAGAAGACACCCAGTGGTCACACGTGTGCACACATGCACACAGTCACACAGACTCAAGTGTATACTCACAGACACATGCCTGTGTCTCACATGACTGCTGGTCTTTTTCCCCCCCTCATTTTCTGCTCCAGCCAAATCTCTCTTTTTTTTTTAATTAAATCATAGCTGTGTGCATTACTATAATCAAGGGGTACAATGTGCTGGTTTCATATACAATCTGAACTATTTTCATCAAACTGATTAACATAGCCTTCATGGCATTTTCTTAGTTATTGTATGAAGACATTTGTGTTTTGCATTTAATAAGTTTCGCCTGTACCCTTCTAAAATCCACCATAGGTGTGGCCCCACCAATTACCCTCCCTCCACTCCATCCTCACCCCTCCCCTCCCCACCCTTGCCCCTTTCCCCATATTCTTGTGCTATAGTTGGGTTATAGCCTTAATATGAAAGCTATAAATTTGCTTCATAGTAGGGCTGAGTACACTGCATACTTTTTCCTCTATTCTTGAGATACTCTTCTAAGAAGAATATGTTTCAGCTTCAGCCATGTAAACATGAAAGAGGTAAAGTCTCCATCTTTCTTTTGGGCTGCATAATTTTCCATGGTACCACAATTTATTAATCCATTTGTGGGTCGATGGGCACTTGGGCTTCTTCCATGACTTAACAATTGTGAATTGGGCTGCAATGAACATTCTGGTACAGATGCCTTTGTTATAATGTGATTTTTGGTCTTCTGGGTATATACCTAGTAAAGGAATTATAGGATCAAATGGCAGGTCAACTTTTGGATCTCTAAGTATTCTCCAAACATCCTTCCAAAAGGAACGTATTAGTGTGCAGTCCCACCAACAGTGTAGAAGTGTTCCCTTTTCTCCACATCCACACCAACATGTCTGGTTTTAGGATTTTGTTATGTGCGCTAATCTTACTGGAGTTAGGTGATATCTAAAGTAGTTTTGATTTTCATTTCTCTGATGATTAAGGATGGTGAGATTTTTTCATGTGTCTGTAGGCTGTGCACATGTCTTCTTTAAAGAAGTTTCTCTTCAAGTCCTTTGCCCACCCTGAGATGGAATCACTTGCTAACACGTTTGAGTTATCTGTGGATTTTGGTTATTAAACCTTTGTCAGAGGCATAACCTGCAAATATTTTCTCCCATTCTGAGGGCTGTCTGCTTGCTGTACTTACCATGTTCTTGGCTGTACAGAAGCCTTTTAGTTTGATCAGGTCCCAGTAGTGTATTTTTGATACTGCTTCAATTGCCCAGGGAGTCCTCCGCATAAAATACTCAGCCAAGCTGATTCCTTCAAAAGTTTTTCCCCCTACTTTCTTCTAGAATTTTTATAGTTTCATGTCTTAACTTTAAATCTTTAATCCAATGAAAGTCTATCTTGGGTAACGGTGAAAGGTATGGATCTAGTTTCAGTCTTTTACAAGTCGCCAGCTAGTTCCACCCAGCACCATTTGTTAAATAGGGAGTCTTTTCCCCACTGAATGTTTTTAATTGGCTTGTCAAAGATCAAGTAACAGTAAGTAGCTGAATTCATCTCTTGGTTCTCTATTCTGCTCCAAACATCTACTTCTGTGTCTTTGTGCCAGTTCCATGCTATTTTGATCACTATCAATTTATAGTAGAGTTTCAAGTCCGGTAGTGTGATTCCTCCTGCTTTATTTTTATTTCTGAGTAATGTCTTGGCTATTTGGGTTTTTTCTGATTCCATATAAAATGAAGTATTATTTTTTTTGAGATCTTTAAAATATGATAATGGAGCTTTAATAGGAATTGCATTAAAATTATATATTGCTTGGGTAGTATAGACATTTTAACAGTGTTGATTCTTCCCAGCCATGAGCATGGTATGTTTTTCCATTTGTTAACATTTTCAGCTATTTCTTTTCTTAAAGTTTCATAGTTCTCTTTATAGAGATCTTTCACATCCTTCGTTAGGTACACTCTCAAATATTTCATCTTCTTTGGCACTACTCTGAAAGGAATAGAGTCCTTGACTATTTTTTCAGCTTGGCTATTGTTGGTATATATAAAGGCTACAGATTTATGGGTGTTGATTTTATAGCCTGAGACATTGCTGTATCCCTTGATCACTTCTAAAACTTTTGTA
>CAUYON010141921.1:0-22162 GCA_963573935.1 Arctocebus calabarensis
GGGTTCGAAGCCAGCCCCTGGGCCTGCCAAACAACAATGACAGCTGTAACCAAAAAATGGCTGGGTGTTGTGGCTGGCGCCTGTAGTCCCAGCTACTTGGGAGGCGGAGGCAAGAGACTCGCTTGAGCCCAGGAATTGGAGTTTGCTGTCAGCTGTGATGCCACAGCACTCTATCCAGGGTGACAGCTTGAGGCTCTGTCTCAAAAAAAAAAAAGGAAAGAAAAGATAATTGTGAGTAATTTTTAGATTTCAGGAAAATAGTGGCTTTGGGAATACATAGTGAAAAGAATATAGTGAGAATGGCACTGTAGATTTGGCATTGAAATGAGCAACAGATTGGATAGTTATTTACTATGAAATGTTTTAAATTTCATATAGAATAAGAGTATTTCAGGAAGTCTTATGTGGAGCTGTCTTTTCCTTCATACTGCGTACATATTAATCCATTGATGAACGTGCATTCATTCATTAGCCCTGTTGATAGAACAAGTAAGGTCTTTTTTCTCCTTTTTTTTTTGACCTATGCAGTCAATAAAGAGGTTATTCTGTGGTAATTTAAGTAGTTGGTACTATGAAACAGATTAGTTACAAAACCCTAATAGAATATCTTCTTCAGAAACAAACTGATCCATTTTTCCTGCTGTTTTTTAAAGTTGAATTATTATCTAAGTTTGGGCATAGTCCTTGCTGTAGCTATTTAGATCACAAACAGGAATATTCAGGGGCTATACATGCTCTAGGGAGGATTAAATTAGTACCTAGAATCTGTTATCAGAAATAAATAGGCTGGAAGATAGTTGAATAGGAGAAATCAGTAGTGATACTCCAAAGCTTATTCATCCTCTATGTTCTCATTTCTGAAATTCTGTGGATGTGTAGCCAGTGATAGAGGCATCTAGGTCATTTGTCAAAACTGATATGCTAAGGTAGATGCCTGGTACTATTTTGAAGGCGATTGCAGAGGTGGGAAACCTATGGCCTTGGGGCCACATGTGTACTTTTGGATCCATGGGTGCAGCCTTTTAACTGAATCCAAATTTTACAAAACAAATCCTTTTGTTAGAATAAAGGGCTTTGTTCCATGAAGTTTAGATTTGGTCAAGGGACTGGATTTACTTAGGGATTTGGAGGGCCGCCTGTGGCCTTGAGGCTGCAGGTTCCCCACCCTAAGAGTAGTAATCTAGTGTTTTCTCCAAAAATCAGGTCGTTAGGAAAGAGCAGCCCAGCTGGCTGTCAGGAGCACTGATCCCCATACCAGACTACAGACTGAAAAAAGTGATTTGATAGTTCTGTTTGCAGACTATTTGTGTTAAATAAAACTGTAAACTGTACAAAAAAATAAATGGTGGCGCAAACATGAAATGATTATGAAGTCCAAACATGCATAGATCAGACTCTGACACTACAGTACTCTCACAGAGAGTGCAACTTCCTGTCAGAACTCATTCAGTAGAACTGAGGTAGTTGCTGTTAATCTTATTCCCTAGAGGACATTTGGATCTTTAATTTCCTCATTGGTTTTTTTTTTTTTAGAGACAGAGTCTCACTTTGTTGCCCTTGGTAGAGTGCCATGGCATCACACCTCACAGCAACCTCCAGCTCTTGGGCTTAGTCAATTCTCTTGCCTCAGACTCCCGAGTAGCTGGGACTACAGGCGCCTGCCACAACGCCCGGCTATTTTTTTCTTGCAGTTTGGCTGGGGCTAGGTTCGAACTTGCCACCCTAGGTATATGGGGTCGGCACCCTACTCTCTGAGCCACAGGTGTCGCCCTCATTGGTTGTTAAGATCAGTTTTTATTAACTATTAACTGTAAAGTGGGGAAAAAACATTTTCTGAATTTTTTGCTTTCCACAGGTTATGATGATGGTTCTTCCACTATTGATATTTGTGCTTCTGCCCAAAGTGGTCAACACAAGTGATCCTGACATGAGACGGGTAAGATAATTATTGTGGGTTTTTGAAATCTATTTTGAGGCCTGGTCTAGCCCAAAGTGGCTATATGGCTTGAGTTTTTTCAACTTTATTTCAGTTTCTTTTTTTTTTTGTAGAGACAGAGTCTCACTTTATCGCTCTTGGTAGAGTGCTGTGGCGTCACAGCTCACAGCAACCTCCAACTCCTGGGCTTAGGCAATTCTTTTGCCTCAGCCTCCCGAGTAGCTGGGACTCCAGGCACCCGCCACAACGCCCGGCTATTTTTCTGTTTTGCAGTTCGGCCGAGGCCGGGTCTGAACCCGCCACCTTCGGCATATGGGACCAGCGCCCTACTCCCTGAGCCACAGGTGCTGCCCTTTATTTCAGTTTCTAAGCCAAATTACCTTAGAGGTTATATCATCGTTCCTGGCATTTAATTAGTTGCTTCATTGGACCAGGTAAATTCAGTTGGTTCTGCATAATAAGGGCTGAGTCTCTTTCTATAGCTGACATATTCCACTTACTTCTCACCTCTTTATGTGCCTCACCTGCTAAATGATTGAAATGTATAATAATCCTGGTATACCTAATCCAGATATTTTGCAAAATATCCTATAAGCTGTCTTTGCAAAACTCTTCAAAGTATATACTCAGTTTATGCATTCAGACACACAAAGAAATTCAGGTAGATCAAGGGTAGCAAATAAAATAATGGCTTTCAAACTCCATACCACAAAATCCTGCTCATTCTGCAAGGCAGAAAGGAGAGTTGCTAAGTAGGATGCTTTCAATAAGCTACTTTTCCTGTTTTGAATATTGGCTTCCATGTAAAATCTTTAGTTTTGAAAAAGCTATTGTCCATTCTTCTATCCAGTAATCAACAAATATCTTCTGAATTCCCAAGTTCTGCAATTTAGCATAGTGGTATGTCAACAACTTATCTATTTCTGAATAAATTTTATTTTTTTATTATTTTTTGATTTTTTACATATTCATATGTTTATAAGGTTTCCACTTTTTGCCTTTACAGAATTAAAAAGGCTTAAAATTTAATAACAAATTTTAAGATAAGGACTAGAGGGCGGTGCCTGTGGATCTAAGGAGTAGGGCACTAGCCCCATATGCCGGAGGTGGCGGGTTAAAACCCAGCATTGGCCAAAAACTGCAAAAAAAAAAAAAAAGATAAGGCCTAGAAACAAAAACCTCGTAAAAAATGAACAAAGATAAATACATTTAGAAAGGAAATCAGATGATTGCTGCATCAGAATATTAAGCAATAATAATAATAATGCAAAGAAAGTAACATTCACATTGTGAGATAAGAGTGTGTCTATTATAGACTGCTTTGACTCTGAGGCTCAGTATGGAATCATCAGTTAACTTCTTTTGTTTTTTCCTAAAGACTCAAAAAATAGACAACTAATATTTATAAATAAAAGTAGAAGATAATTTCAAAAAATAAATCATGCCAAATTCTGAATAAATATTTATTAATTAGGTTTCTAGGTTCTAGTTATTGGAAATACAAAATTAAATTATAGGCCATCCTGTTGTCAATAAGCTCATAGTCCAGTTAAATGTGGGAACAAAATAGATTCATAAAATACTCTTCTTAACAACCCAACCTCCCATTAATACGTGAGTAGATTAATAAAATGTGGTATATTGGTTTGATTCCTATAGCTCAGTGGTTAGGGCGCTAGCCAACATACACTTGAACTGGTGGGTTCGAACCAGGCCCAGGCCTGCTAGACAACACTGACAGCTGCAACAAAAAAATAGCCGGGCATTGTGGCGTGTGCCTGTAGTCCCAGCTACTTGGGAGACTGAGGCAAGAGGATTGCTTAAGCCCAAGAGTTTGTGAGCTGTGATCTAACAGCACTCTACTGAGGGTGACAAAGTGAGACTCTGTCTCAAAAAAAAAAAAAAATAAAAAAAAAAAATAAAATAAAATAAAACGTGGTATACGTATATCATGGCATGCTACTCAGCCATTAAAAAAATGGTGTGATCTAGTATTTTTTGTAACAACCTGGATGAAACCAGAGACATTTTTCTTTTCTTTTCTTTTCTTTTTTGAGACAGAGTCTCAAGCTGACACCCCGGATAGAGTGCTGTGGAATCACAGTTCACAGCAACCTCCAATTCCTGGGCTCAAGGGAGTCTCTTGCCTCCGCCTCCCAAGTAGCTGGGACTACAGGTGCCCGCCACAACGCCCAGCCATTTTTTGGTTGCAGCCGTCATTGTTGTTTGGCGGGCCTGGGCTGGACTCGAACCTGCCAGCTCAGGTGTACGTGGCTAGTGCCTTAGCCTGTTGAGCCACAGGCACCAAGCTGACATTTTTCAAACATACAAAAAAGTTGAAAGATTAGCATATTGAATATCCATTCTTTTTTTACCAATACAAACAGATGCAGCTTAAATTTAGTGAGTTAGTTTACATTGTTTTTTCCTCCAGAGCCTGAATTTTCTAGTCTATGTTCTCAATCTGACTACTGGCTTCTTCTCTGTTAGAAAAGCTGGATTTTATTAGTGCTTTCTCTAGCAATTTCCCATCTTTATCAAGGATGTTCTTAAGTCCAAGGAGTCTGCAAGTGCAGGATCAGCTACGTAATTTGTATGACCTGGTGAAAATGAAAATGCAGAGCTCCTTGTTCAAACATTACTAAAAATTTCAAGACAGGAAAGTTTTATATCAAACATAAGGCCCTTCCAAGTGTGAGCCCTCAGGCAACTGTACAAGTCATATACCCATGAAGCTGGCCCTTTGTGTATCATTTATATTCAAGTTCTAACCCTCATGGAATACATAAATCATAGCATAACTCTCTCTGACTGGTCTATTCACCCCTCCAGCCTGCACTTCCATTGTCTAAGACAACCTTTTTCTCCTTGGGCAAACTCTTCTTGACATAAGGGAGTGAACCATAACCCAAACTAAAATGGATTCTATTACTTTACTCCCTTGTTAACTTATAAAACATATATTGAGCTCCTATTGTGTGCCAACTACTGTTCTTTACACCACAGACAGCAGTGAACAGAAACAGAAGTACCTGCTTTCAAGGAGCTTGCATTCTAATGGGGAAAGACAGGCAACAGACAAATTATATATATATTATGTCAGATGAAAATTGTTGCTATGAAGAATAGAAAGCAGGAAAGAGGAACAGAATGAGGGGGTGAAATAGAGTGGTCATGAAAGACTTGCTGGGAAGATGACTTTTGGGCGAAGATCTGAAGGAGGTAGAACAAGGAGCTAGGCAAAAATGAGGAAGAAGAGCCTTGTAGGCAGAGGGGAGCAGATGCAAAGACCTTGAGATGGGAACTTGCCTGGATGTGTTGAGAAATAGCTAAGGGACCAGAGGGGATGGAAGGGAAAAAATGGGCAGCCAATGTGTCTCAGGTTAGAGTGATAACTGGTTTAGTGGCACTAAGTCATGTTGGACCCCAAACAGGCCATATGATAAACCATAAAACGAGCCCAGATAAATTTAAAAGGATCGTAATCACACAGTGCATGTATCCTGACACAATTGAGTGGAATTAGAAATCAGTAAACAGAAGGAAACTTGGGATATTCACAAATATGTAGAAATTAAGCAAGACACTGAATAAACATTGCCCCAAAGAAGAAATCATGAAGGAAATTAGAAAACACTTTGAGATAAGTGAAAATGACACAACGTATAAAAGTTATGGGATGTAACATATTAGAGGGAAATTTATAGTTGTAAATGCATTAAAAAAAGAAAGCTCTCAAGACAATAATTAATTATGCATCCTCAGATGCAAGAAAAGGAAGAACCAATGAAATCACGTAAGAGTCATTGAAAGGACCCCTTGTAAGGTTATAACCTCTGGTTATATTTTGTTTACTCAGACCTGGGGGAAAGTCTAAAAGATGGGGAATCAACCCAATGTTTTAAAGAAAAATAAAAAATAGAGTCAACTCTCATGCACAGATTTCAAATTTGCCTACTCACTAAAATTTATTTGTAACCCTATAATCAATACCATGTCCCTTTACAGACCCTTGCAGAGCAGCAGAAAATTTGAGTCCCTCAATGTGATTGTAGCCAGCTGAGGTCAAATAAGGCAATACTCTGCCTTCTTATTTCAGCTCATATACCTTAGACAAGAGTCCTTTTTTGAGGTCTAATTAGTGCCACAGTTTTGGCATTTTTGTGATTTTGTTGGCAAGCTTGATGTTTACAATGGCTCCCCAAGCAGAGTGCTGAAGTGCTCTCTAATATTCCTAAGCACTAGAACGCTGTGATGTGTCTTACTGAGAAAATTTATGAGTTAGATCAGCTTTATTCAGGCATGAATTATAATGTTTGTCTCCATGATTTCAATGTTATCAAATCAACTATCTATTAAATAAGGTGACTTTAAGCAGAAACACACACAAAACAAAGTTATGTATTGATTAGCTGATGGAAATGCTATGACCAGAGGTTCTTGAAAATCTAACCATATATTCATAGTCACTAATTTATTGCTCGTGGCAACTGTGTAGAACATAGCCACCCTTAATTGAACATACACTTCTAGTTCTAAAGGCAATCAAACTATGATATTTCTCATCCATACAGACTGAATAAACTGGCTGGAGGATGTCACTTTTACACCTTCATCTTTTTCACTAAATTTATCCTAAAATTCTGAATGGCATTTTATGGGAGATTAGCGTCCACTTAGAGACCTCCTGCCTAAAAGAAGTCACGACTGTGCTATGGCTGCTGTCCATGGTGCTGATCATGTAAAACCATCACCCTTCAAGAGAAGCCACATCAGAAAAATCATGAAATGCACACAAGAGAATCTAAAGATCCTGGTCCCTGCTCCCTAGGATAGCATGTAGCCCCAAAAACTGTGTTAGTGAGCATGCATGCAGAGAGAGCCTTGATCCCATCTTAGTGGGATCTCAAGATAACTTAGTTATCTCATCTTAGTTATCTCAAGATAACTGAGAATCATCATTCTAGAGTTGCAGAAATCTTGGAAAGAACCAAACTTGGGAACAACTTACTTATTATCCCCACTGGGTTCCCACACTTAGCTGATTCTGTGCCATTAAGGCCTAAGGCAGTGGTTCTCAACCTTCCTAATGCCACAGCCCTTTAATACAGTTCCAGTGGGTTGCGACCCACAGGTTGAGAACCACTGGTAAGGCTTAGTGTCAGTTTAACCTGGACTAGTGGATTAGTCTTCTAATCCACTTTAGACATCTTTAGACATACTTAGATTTCCTCTGACTTTCTAAAAGATTTAAGGTCTTCTGCTATTTCAGATGTGACTAGCATTTGAAGACCCTGAACACTACCACTGATCTTTTAAGGCCTAGAAGCCCTATAGAGGAATTTCTTAAAGTTCTAAGGAATATAAATAAATCTTAGAAAAGGAAAAGCCAAAGGAAGAGTTTTTCACTGAGACAATTATGAGTTGCTGGTGCCAATGAAGGCAAAAATATAGGGAAATACTTTTAATATAAGACTAGAGGCTTGGCGCCTCTGTGGCTCAATGAGCTAAGGCACCAGCCACGTACACCTGAGCTGGTGGGTTCAAATCCAGCCCGGGCCCGCCAAACAACAATGGTGGCTGCAACCAAAAAATGGCCAGGCATTGTGGTGGGTGCCTATAGTCCAAGCTACTTGGGAGGCAGAGGCAAGAGACTCCCTTGAGCCCAGGAGTTGGAGGTTGCTGTGAGCTGTGATGTCACAGCACTCTACCCAGGGTGACAGCTTGAGGCTCTGTCTCCAAAAAAAAAAAAAAAAGAAAAGAAAAAAAAAGGTGGTGGTGCCTGGGGCTCAACAGAGTAAGGGGCTAGCCCCATATGCTGGAGGTGGTGGGTTCAAACCCAGCCCCAGCCCCCCCCAAAAAAGACTAGATGTTTTTGCAACCCATTTTTTACCACGATTTTGCTTTGGGAGAACCACCCATTCTGCCTTCTCAGTCTGTATGTTTTGGGTGAAAGTGATTCTACCCAGTATGCAATCCAAACCTAAGCCAATCAATTCATTCCATCATTCTAAATAAGGTGTTCAATTAGAAGTTGAAACATGCCTCAATCAGGGCAAATAAAGCTCGATCGGAATTGTTCAGAACTATCCCTACAGTCTATGCTTGAGCCACCAGCCCTTCTGGACTCAGACTTATGTAAATGTAGGAGCTGGACTAGTGCAGCAATCTTGTGACTACACTAGATGGAGAATGATATAAACACTGAAAAAATAGAACCAAGACTTACAGGCAGGGAAAGCATGTCCTGGTGACATCTTTTGAATTCAAGTTTAAATCGGGCCTAAATCCAAACTCCCCTGTACATGAGCTAATTTTTTTCCACTAAACTTAGGCTCATTTGGGGTTTTTTTGTTTGTTTGCAATATACACAGTCCTACCTGAATTAGAAATAAATGCTAGAAGCAGAGTGTTTCAGGTGATGCATGGTAAATGTGAAATTGGCAAGGGCTAAGCAGGTGGGGGAGCATGAAAACCCCTCCAACATGGCCAGGAAGTTATAATTTCCACAAACCGCCATTAATGTAGGTAATCTGTGCATATTTCTTGATCCTTAAAGAATTTAATAAGGGAATATTTCTTATACTAGGAAAATGATGTTAACCTTTGTCAGAAGCATATGTATTCCCTTTAGGGGAAAAAAAGGTCCTAGAAATTTAATGAAACCAGATTTACATTTCTCTAATATTCCAACTATTGATGCTATTAGCACAAGCTAAGACTACACACAGAAATATTGTCCAACTTATTGGGAACTAAAGCTTTCTAAAAACAGTTTTCTAGTCTGGGCACAGTGGCTAACACCTGCAATCTTAACAGTCTGGGAGGCTGAAATGGGAGGATTCTTTGAAGTCAGACATTTGAGACCAGCCTGACCAAGAGCAAGACCCTATCTTTACTAAAAAATAGAAAAAATTAGTCAGGCATTACAGGCAGGAACCTGTAGTCCTAGCTACTCTGGAGGCTAAGGTTGGAGAATTGCTTGACCCCAGAAGTGTGAGATTGCTGTAAGCTAGACTGATGTCATGGCACTCTAGAATGGGCAATAGAGTGAGACTCTGTCTCAAAAAGAAAAAAAAAATTTTTTTAGGGAATAAAGAAGGCCAGGCATGGTAGCTCACACCTGTAATCCTAATACTCTGAGAGGCCAAGGCAGGCAGATAGCTTGAGCTCATGAGTTCGAGACCAGCTTGAGCAAGAGTAAGACCCCATCTCTAAAAGAAATAGCTAGGCTTTGTGGCGGGCACCAGTGGTCCCAGCTACTCAAAGGACTGAAGCAAGAGGATTGCTTGAGCCCACAGAGTTTGAGGTTGCTGTAAGCTATGACAACTCAGCACTCTACCAAGGGTGGCAAAGAATGGTCTTCTAGCATGTCACAACCCCTTCACCACTCCTTATCAACCCAGCAAGTCATGGAAGACCTTTTTGACAATTTGCTGGAATCCTGCCATTCTATTACATAATATAAATGTGAACCTGGAAGTTTAAGTCCCATTGACCCTACACCTGACTTATATTAGCCTTGGGCCTTGTAAAGTTAATTTGGTGAACTTTTGGTCTTGCCAAGATAGCTGAAGAGGTCTGGGTATTGTGGCTCCTGCCTGTAATTCTAGCACTTTACAAGGCTGAAGCAGGAGGATCACATGCAGCCAGCAGTTCAAGACCAGCCTGAGAAAGAGGCTCTACTAAAGATAGAAAAATTGGCTGGACATGGTGGCTTATGCCTATAGTTGCAACTACTGGGGAAGCTGAGCCAAGAGACTTGCTTGAGCCCAGGAGCAGAAGGTTGAAGTGAGCTATGATGACACCACTGCACTCTAGCCTGGGAAACAGAGCAAGACCTTGTATGAAAAAACAAAACAACAAACAAACAAAAAACCAAAGTAGCTGAAGAGGTCTAGAATCAAGGACAATCTATTTCCTTGTCAGAGTTATAATTACCCCTTTTCCTTTTTAGTAGCTCAGGGTCCTCACTGGTGTCATCTGGCATAGAAAAGTGTTTCCCAGAAGATGTGTCGATTTGTACCCAGGACTATATATGGAATACACTTGCTTTAAAGCACAGAATCACATCTGAGAGAGAAGAAAGGATTTTATACACTATATTAGTTGGGACTTTTGGTTTCTAGTGAGAGAAATTGAGCTCAACATGTCCTAAGCACAATAGCAAATGTCTTGTCTCACATGACTAAGATTTCCAGAACAGAGACCCAGCTTTAGATGGTTCTGGATCCAGAGACATTCAGTTTATCATCAGGGCTGGAACCCAGTCCATATCTTGGCTCTGCTTTTATGTTGTGCTGATAGCCCCAACAGAAAGAGAGAAGTTCTCCTTAGCAATCTTCCAGAAGATCCACTCTCATTAGATTGAATTTGGGTCTGTCCCCTATGCCCTGAGTGATACAACAATCTGATTAGTTAAACCTGGAGCCCGCCGGGGTCAATCCAATTTGAACTACATAGGCTGAGAAGAGGAAGGAGGTGCATAGTTGTCCAAAGGAAATTGAGAGATGTCTCCAGAATAAGAAGAGATGGATATTGGCAGAAAAACACACAAATAAATGATCACTACACTACTGCTTTTTGTGAGCAAGTTTACAAAATCTATGTATTTAGGGGACAGTATAAGTCCCACTTAATATTGCTTTTTCTTAAGTGGACTGTAAGTGGTTTTATTGAAAACAAAGGAAAAGTTTGGTTCACTTCATTTTAAAGTTTTTGTCCTTACTCAGCCACATTCTTTAAGAACTGCCCATCTACCCATACTAGTGAACCTCTGCATATGTGTTCTACCTTTTCCTATCCTCATAGTGCCAGCAATCGGACCAGGAATAAGGATACGTGACCCAAAGAAGCCAGCTGTTTGGCAGGCCAGTGTCCAATCAAATTCTTTCTGGGGACCCACTGAGACGTAGGCTTTGAAAACTCAAGAAAGCCCACAAAATCTTCCTTCTAAAGAATCCAGAATTTATTGGTTTCTAGTTTCCTGAGGTCTTCTTTGTGTTTCTTTGGATTCTACAAAACACCATTGCCTACATCCATTGAATAAATTCTTGGCTTTGCTGAAGCTAATTTGAGTCTGTTTCTGAAACAGAGCTCAGGGCCCCCACTGGTGTCATCTGGCAAAAAAAAATGTTCCCTAAAAGGTTTGCAGATTTGCACCCAGGACTAGATATAGCATACACAGCAATGTGACTTTTTCCAAGGCTAATTCCAATCATAGTTATATTCAATGCACATCACAGAGGCCAGTGAGGATGAAGCGGATGAGCTACAGTAAGGTGAGAGATGAAGGCAGAGTGAGAACAGGGATCAGATAATGAAGGGTCTTGAAGATGATCATAAGGTCTTTGGCTTTTACTCTGCATAAAGTAAGAAGCCATTGAATAGGTTTAAGCAGAGAAGTGGCATGCTTCTCTATAATAACTTATTTAACAGTTTAACTCAAACTCGCTTCTTTTAGTTATCTAGGTGAGTCCTTATAAAAAGGCAGCTGAAACGAGCAAAGGATGAGTGGCTTGGCTGAACAGCTTACAGCTAGATCCAGGTAGGCACTGAAGCAGCCTCACGCTGCAAGCCCAGAGGGAGTCCGGATAATGAGAGGCTGACCGGGGACTTCTTGGTGCTGGTGGAGGAGGACTTTGTCTCTTGGGTGAGAGAGGAAGATGCGAGGCAGTAACTGGGCGGCAGGAGGCGCTGCGAGGTGAAATGCAGGATGCAAGGTGACTTCGGGGCGGCAGGAGGCGTTGTGGAGTCGTAGCTGGCTCCGAGCTGCTGCAGGTGTCTGCGGCCTGGAGACACCACCTGGGCAGGTGGGGGCGGAGCCTGAGGGGCGGGCTCTAAGGGCGGGGCCCAGGCCCGCCCACAAGAGGACTTGGCTGCGGCGGCCAGGGGATGCTAGCTAGCTCTGCGAGCCGAGCAGCAGAGCGGAGTACCTGGATCGCGCCTACTTGAGCCTCGAATCCTTTGGAACGTAGAGGTGAGCGCAACCGGGTCGGGTGGGGCCACTTCGGGGGTCTAGGCACCAGGGAGGACGCAGGGCACTGTAGCTTTACCCGCGCCGTCTGCGAGGTCTCTGGCCAGACAAGCATCAGCCAGTGGCTACTCCGCGGTGGCAGGATGCTGAGACACCTTTCCCGGCGCAATCCAGGTCCAGCTCTCTGGCGCCTACCGTCGCCGTGGCCCGGGTCACACAAAATAGGGTCAGAGCCATTTCTGAGCTACTCAAAGACCCGGAGGTCCGGGGGTCGTGGTTGCACCTCACCTCGTCCCTCCACCCAGCACCTACTCCGCGCCCTTCCCGGCCTCTGTGAGGCGCGTGGACTTGATCGCTGCCGTTCCTCCGGAATGCTTTTTCTGGGGGTGGCTGTTGTTGCAGAAAGAAGCAAACACTTGAAGCGGGTTGGCCCGGGGCAGACGTGGCTTCGGCAGCAGGACAGCACCAGCTCGCTCCGGGGGAGCGGGGCAGGGGCTGCAGAGTCGCCCTGGAGGAGATCGGATTCGGTGTCCTAAGCCAGGGGCTCAAGAGGCTTCCCCGCAGCCACACAGACTGAAGCGGTTGCCATCAGTGAGGCTCTGGTCCACTCGAACCCGGCCCTAGATTGGGGGCAAATATGTCATCCCTCCGCGAGTTTTGGGCTCCTTCCCTATGGTGGAGGAGTAGGCAAGGTCGCGGATAGGCTAGGGGAGTGCAGAGGAGTCGCTGCCACGAGCCAGGATCCTCTGGATCCATTCTACCTGTGTGACCTTGGACAAATTACTTCATCTCTATGCACCTCAGTTTCCCCATCTGTGAAACGGGCATAGCAACAGTACCTTATATAATTGTAGTAAGGATTAGATTAAGTAATGTGCACAGAAGACTGAGTAAGATGCCTGGGAGTAGTGTAAAGGATCAATAAATGATAGCTGCTGTTATTGCTCCTGGGCTACTGGTGTTGTCATTGTTATTACTGAGGCAACGCATAGCTGATCATTGAAAGTATGGACTCCTGAGTTCAAATTCCAGCTCAGACACTTTATAGCGTCACCTTGAGTCAGCTAATTAACCTCTCACTGTCTCAATTTCATTTGTATATGAGTACAGTGAGAGTAACTGATTCCCACCTCAGAAGATTGCTGTTAAAGTTGAATGAGGTGATACCTGTGAAAAGCAAGTATTTAGAAGAGCAAGTGCTGTGTTGCAGCTACTAATTCTTCTACAGGGAATCACCTGAATCCTGGGTACCACCCTATATATCCTACTCCAAAGTAGAGTGTGTCCTAATTTGCCTTTGCCACTGTGGAAGCCAGAGGGGACAGAGTTTGCATATATTCCCTACTTCCAATACTAGTGCTTACAAGTCTTGTTAGAAGTCACATTTACTATCCAAAGTTTGGGAATTAAACAGCTCAGGCCCCCTTCTCTTTCCTCCTATCTTTGGTTCCAGGTACTGATAATTAACTGCTTGCTGTGACTGGGGGATACAGCACCCAGCGCAATACCGAGCCCCTCAAGGCATATAAGGCTGCAAGATTCCAATCCAGCTACTATACTAACTAGCTGTGTGTTCTGGTGCAAGTTACACATCCTCTCTGAACTCATTTTCCTCCTCTTAACATAAAAATAATAACAGTATGTCTACCTCATGGAATTGTTGAAACATGAAATGAACTATATATGTGTGTGTGTGTATAGGCTATATGTATATTTATAGAGAGAGACCGCAAATATCAATGAGACTATATATTATAAACCTTAGATGAGTCTATAGTTCATTTCTAAAATTATTTCACATTGGAAAGTTTTGTATAATTTATATGTCATGTACATTGATAATTGTAGTAATTTGCTTTCCAATACTATACTTTCCCCCAATGCTATTACTAAATTAAAGGTGTTCTCCAAATTAATGGCATCTTAGAATCAAGGAACTATGGCACACTGCCTGGCAACTATTAAGTGGCCAATAGTTGTGGGTTCTTGTTGTATTAGCTGCTGTGGAAACACTAAGAGCTTGACTGTAAAGAGAGGAAACGAAATTATTCCAGGCAGGGAAAAGCCTGTGAAAAATATGGCCAGGAACATGATGTAAGGTGGCTGCCAGGAAATTCTCTGGGTAGATTTCATCTGTCCATAACAATTATGCCAAGCACTTGCTCTGTGCCAGACATGTTAGGCACCAGGGGGCATAATGAGCTAGGAATGCTGCCCTCAAGGAGGCGATAAGGCACAGGTACCCCTGTCTGATAAGAGACCTGCTGGTCAGGTTGTTTTGAGGGGCTCTTGCCCCAGGAACCTAGAGAAAGGTCCATCAGCCTGTCCAGCCAGTGATTCACAGGTTAAACCTCACCCCGCCCCCACAGGGCTAGGCCCGAGGGCCGTAAGAGGAGTAGGCAGCTTCTTTGGCAGCTGTGGTGGCCAAAAGCAAATATCCTGGAGAAGGGGCCAAGGCCTCAGAATGTGGACTGTCCAACCCACAGCGGGACAGGTAGGGAGCTCTCTAAGGGCACGTGGGCTGGTGTTTCCCAGCTCTGGCCTCCAGGGGCATGGCAGTGGCCCAATATGTGCCAGCTCATCTGCTTTTCTCCTCTGCCCTTCCAGCACACCTGCCCTCAAAGTCCTATCTTTGCCATGGCTCCCGGAGAGAAGATCAAAGCCAAAATCAAGAAGAATCTGCCAGTGACAGGCCCACAGGCGCCTACCATTAAAGAGCTGATGCGGTGGTACTGTCTCAACACCAACACCCACGGCTGCCGCCGCATTGTGGTGTCCCGTGGCCGCCTCCGGCGCCTGCTCTGGATCGGGTTCACACTGACAGCCGTGGCTCTTATTTTCTGGCAATGTGCCCTCCTTGTGTTCTCCTTTTACACCGTCTCTGTCTCCATTAAAGTCCATTTCCAGAAGCTGGATTTTCCTGCTGTCACCATCTGCAACATCAACCCCTACAAGTAAGAGGCAGGAGCTGGGCGATGGGAGTGGGAGGCTAGTCTTCTCCAGAGGCCAAAGCCCCTCCCGAAATTAACCACCTGGCAGTCTGGGAGCTGGCACCAGCCTGCAAACATGCTTTTTAGAAATCTGAATTTGTTACCAACATTGGTAAACTGCCCTCTCCCAGGTTCTGAATCTGCACCAAGTTTTCAGTCCTTCAGCAACTTCTGAGGATAGGCTGGCTAGGGGAAAGCAGAGGATACAAGCATCACTGCTTTGGAGGTTGATCCTGGAATGAGCTACACCCCTTTGCCCTCCTCCACTAATCCCAGTTTAGCCATTCCCTGCCCCCTGTCCCACCCCCAGCTCTCCAAGTTTATATCCTCACTCTCCCCAGAATGTGAGCTGGAGAGGCTGACTCAGAAGTGACACCCAGGTAACTTCTGGAAACATCTCAGTTCCCCCAAACCCTCATCTGGGTGAACCCAGCCCCATTAATTGAGATCACGGGGCCCTAGGCAGGATCAGCCCTTGCTACAGTCCTACAGTCTGCAGTAGGACCTGTTCTAAATGGGTCATCAGAGTCCTTCTGAGAATTGTGGAAAACCAATCCTGGAGGCAGATCAGAATCTGGCAGAATTTGTCAAAGCAGGTGTGAGGGTGGGGAGAAGGGAGAAGCAGGGGAGGGAGATTATCAAGATTATCAAAAGAAACTAAATGCTCCCAAGTCATCAATGAGATGGTGGCAGCAAACTCAAAATCAAAACTGGGTCTAGGCTCAGCGCCTGTGGCTCAACGGGCTAAGGCACCAGCCACGTACACCTGAGCTGGCGGGTTCGAATCCAGCCCCTGGGCCCGCCAAACAACAATGTGACAGCTGCAATCAAAAAATGGCCGGGCGTTGTGGCGGGCGCCTGTAGTCCCAGCTACTTGGGAGGCGGAGGCAGGAGACTCACTTGAGCCCAGGAGTTGGAGGTTGCTGTGAGCTGTAAGGCCCCGGCACTCTGTCCAGGGGTGACAGCTTGTGGCTCTGTCTAAAAAAAAAAAAAAAAAAAACTGGGTCTATAACTCATTCTCAACCTCCCAAGTCTTTCTCTTCTTTCTCTCCTTTACCCTCCCCTCCCCCTCCCTCCCTTCCGCTTCTTTCCTCTCCCCTCCCCTCCTCTCCTCTCCCCTTCTTTACCTTCCTCTTCCCTCTCTCTTTCTCTCTCTCTCTTCCTCCTTTTTTCCTTCTATCCATTATTTTTCCCCTAATTATTTACTCAGTATCTATAAACTAACACACACCGTGCTAGGTTCCGGGCCATACAACAAAGTCTTTCCCTTAGAGGAGCTTATCTAGTAGTGGGCTACAATATTAACAAATACAATTACACTACTAGAATATGATAGAATTTAATTCTATATATGCTATCAACATATTTATTGTATATAATAAGCTCAAGAACCCCTTTTTTCAAAGGAGGAAACTGAGATACAGAATGACTAAGTGACATGTCCAAGGTCACAGAGCCAGTTCCAGGATGGGGGATGTGAACCTAGTTTGACTCCAGAGTCATCACTCTCAGTCTCTGTGCTCTGTTGTCTGTGCCTAGAGCAAGGAATGGCACCTTCTGTGTCATCTTGTGTTCTTGGGGGTCATCGAGGTAATGGCTATACCTTCTTTCCTCCCAGCACTGATTTGAAGAAAATCTGTGGGCAGGGGCAGAGGGTGCTGTGTGGAGACAGAGCCTGACCCCTAGATAGATTCCTGGTCTGCAGTTATTTACTCGTTCTCACTGTGGTTAGTTTATGGGAGGCACCTGACAGTCACCACTCCAGAAATGCTGGTTGGGATAAACTCATCAACACACCCTGAGAGCAAGTAGATGGGGTGGTGGAGGTGAAGCTGCAGAAAGTCACCTAAAGGTCACTCATGCATGAGCCTTTCCCTGTTTGCTGAAGCTAGTGGTCACTTTGGATGGGGCATATAGTGAAAGGCCCAGTGTCCCGGCCAAGGGGGTGGGAAAGGTGGGCTTGAGGCTGACACAGTGATGGAAAGCAGCACAGGGACACACCAGTGCTCTGCCAGGGCAGCCTCCCCCTCTCTGACTTGTCCTTCTCACCTTGGCAGGTACAGTACTGTGCGCCACCTTCTAGCTGACTTGGAACAGGAGACCAGAGAGACCCTGAAGTCCCTCTATGGCTTTTCAGAGGTTAAGTCTAGGGAGCGCCGAAAAGCAGAGTCCTGGAGTTCAACCTGGGAGGGCCCACAGCCCAAATTCCTCCACCTAGTCCCACTGCTGGTCTTCGATCAGGAAGAAAAGGGCAAAGCCAGAGATATCATCACAGGGAGGAAGCGGAAAGTCAGTGGGAACATCATTCACAAAGCTTCGAATGTCATGCACGTCCATGAGTCCAAGAAGGTTGTAGGTTTCCAACTGGTAAGATAGATTTACTTCCTCACAGTTGGGGGCATGGGGTGGGCATAGGGTCCTAGGACTCTCCTCCTTGGCCATCAGCCCTTCTGTCCTGCTGAAAGAAAAACACCCAGATACAGTGATTCAGAGACAGGCGACTGAAACTGACTTAGTCAATCTTTCCTTTTTCTTTTTTTTAAAGTAGCAATAGGGTCTCACTCTGTCACCCAGACTATAGTGCAGTGGTGCCATCCTAGCTCACTACATCTCAAATTCCTGGGTTCAGGCAATCCTCTTGCCTCAGCTTCCTGAATAGCTGGAATTATAGGCACACACCATCATGCTTGACTAATTTTTCTTATTTTTTGTAGCGACAGGGATCTCACTATGTTGCCCAGGCTAGTCTGGACCTCCTGGACTCAAGGGATCCTCTTGCCTTAGCCTTGCAAAGTGCTGGGATTATAAGTGTGAGCCACCACACCCACCCATTTTTCCCACTTTCTAGCAGGGGAAAAAATGTCTTAGAAGGTGACCAGTAGCTCATGGAGGCCTCTCAAAGGGCCAAAATTAAGGAAGATCCAGGGGTCTAGGTGGTAAGAAATGGTAGAAAGCCATTTCAGATATTGCTGCTGGATTAAAGAAGCTTCAGGTGTTTTCGGTCTTTGAAAATTTGATTCTCTCTCTCTTTTTTAATTTAATCATAGCTGCGTACATTAGTGCAATCAAGGGGTACAATGTACTGGTTTCATATACAATCTGAAATGTTTTCATCGAACTGTTTAACATACCTTCATGGCATTTTCTTAGTTATTGTATGAAGACATTCAAATTCCAGGCGGCTCCCATAGTTCAGTGGGTAAGGCACTGGCCACATACACCAAGGCTGGTGGGTTCAAGCCCAGTCCCAGCCTGCTAATCAACAATGACAACTGCAACAAAAAAATAGCTGAGCATTGTGGTGGGTGCCTGTAGTCCCAGCTACTTGGGAGGCTGAGGCAGGAGAATCGCCTGGGCCCAAGAGTTTGAGGTTGCTGTGAGCTCTAATACCACGGCACTCTACTGGGGGTGACAAAGTGAAAAAAAAAGAGTCAAATACCATTCTCAGATTATCTGGTTGATCAAGCTTGGGTCACTGGATCACTTCTTAGCTAATGGAGGGTGAGACATCTTTTTCTTTTTCTTTTTTTTTTTTTTGAGACAGAGCCTCAAGCTGTCACCCCGGTAGAGTGCTGTGGCATCACAGCTCACAGCAACCTCCAATTCCTGGGCTGAAGCAAGTCTCCTGTCTCTGCCTCCCAAGTAGCTGGGACTACAGGCGCCTGCCACAACACCCGGCCATTTTTTTTGTTTTTGGTTAAAGCCATCATTGTTGTTTGGCGGCCCGGGATGGATTAGAACCCGCCAGCTCAGATGCACGTGGCTGGCGCCTTAGCCTGTTGAGCCATAGGCACTGAGCCAGAGGGTAAGACATCTTGATGGATAGTCTCACCGGACTGTATCCAGAAGGAGATAAGGAAATCCCCTCAAAGCAAAACTGAGTGCAGATATCAGAAGGAAAAAATCAGGCACTAAACTGTAGAAACCTCAGCGTTCTTGTTGGTATTTGCCTTCAAGAGGTTCTATGGCCTGATTTCTCTTCTGCCCTGCTAGTCCCATTTGAGGGCCTCTTAAGAAGGAGCCACTCACTGAAAATGAATTCTTTTTCCTGAGCAAACTTGATCACCACCCTGTTTCTCCATGCTCTGGTCTCTGGAGAACAGGAGCTACTTGTACACAGTACAGCCTTGACACTGATTGTGAGAGCTCGTGGCTCTAGTCCCAAATCCTGAAAAATAGTTCCTCCTCTAAATCATTGAGACCTCAGAGATCTTCTTGGGTGCTTTCATAGGACATTCACAAGATTCTCCTTGACACTAAAATCAATTCTTTGATATCTTTCCTTTCAGAAGAGTTTCCAAGCCCTGTGTGATGAGAATATCTGAAATGTACCACAATTTCTGTTAAGCTCTCATCATTACATATTTCAAATGTGGCTCCTCTCAACTACCATGAAGTTGGGAAGCAGGTTATTTCAGTCAACACTTTGTGCATGAAATAAAGGATACATAATGCCTTGCCCAAGATCCTACAGAGGAGTAGTGACAGAGTCTGGGCTAGAATCCAGATTTACTGACCATTGATATAATAGGAAGTGAGGAGGGTTGTGTAGGAATTAGTATCATCAGTCAGCTGAACCCTAGGTGTCTGGTGATCCAGAAGAAACTAGACTGGCTTCTCTCCCAGTGGGCAGATGGAAGTAGAGATCTGTGAAAGTGGGACTCTTGTGTTCTTCCTTGCTCAGCCCCTTTTTGATCCTTGAGGCTTGAAGATGTTCTCTCCCAAACCCCTAAGTGAACAGAAACCCATCCTTGCCTGGATTTCTTGCCTGGAGTGTCAGTCACTCATCCTTACTATCCTTCTGAGGAGTAATGGTAAGATCAATGGCTTTAGCCTAGTGTCTCCTCTTGTTCACAGTGTGCCAATGACACCTCTGACTGTGCCACCTACACCTTCAGTTCTGGGGTCAATGCCATTCAGGAGTGGTACAAGCTACACTACATGAACATCATGGCACGGGTCCCTCTGGAGAAGAAAATCAACATGAGCTATTCTGCTGAGGAACTGCTGGTTACCTGCTTCTTTGATGGAGTGTCTTGTGATGCCAGGTCAGGAAAGGAAGGCTGCTCTCTCAGCCTCTAAGGACTGGTAGCTCTGAGTGCCAGACCCCTTGCATGCACCTGCAGCTCAGCTATAGATCTTGGGAGGAAAAGGTGCTCTTTTCACTGTCCCTTGCTCCCTGGAAACTTATATGAGATCTGGGTTCTAGAATCATGAGTGAGATGTACATGGTTGGCATAGTGTCAAAATATTTTTGATCTCTTTAAATTCCTCATAAAAATAGAGTAATTAATAGTATGCATATAACCTCATATATTACCATCATGCATACTGATGGATAAGAGCCACTGATTTAGTACAAGGAGGAAAGAAAGAGAAGGAGAGAGGAAGGAAGAAAGGCCCACACTCAAATGCATGAGCTTTCAAACCTTCCCACTAAGGTAATACTCAGATCCCTGGTGATGACTGGTCAGTGGATGGAACATTCTAAAATATTCCTGCTTGTATGAAGGGCTTACTTCATTCTATTTATTTGTTTATTTTTATTTTGAGACAGAGTCTCACTTTGTCACCCTTAGTAGAGTGCTGTGTCATCATAGCTCACAGCAACCTCAAACTCTTGGGCTCAAGTGATCCTCTTGCCTCAGCCTCCTGAGTAGCTGAGAGTATAGGTGCCTGGCTATTTTTAGAGACAGAGTCTCACTCTAGCTCAGGCTGGTCTGGAACTCATGAGCTCAGGCAATCCACCTGCCCCAGCCTCTGGGAGTGCTAAGATTACAGGCATGAGCCACCATGCCTGGCCCACTTCATTCTTTTTTAAATACCAAGCCTTTCTCACTTCTATGTTATGTTGGTAGATGGATTGGTCCTTGAGAAAATGGAGTGATTGGAATCATGTGATTCCTTCTCTGCGGATCATTTCTTGGGACTGAGAATTTGAATGGAAAAATGTCAAGGACTGGCTGAGAAATTCAAAAGTAGAGGAACTTGGGGAACAGAGAATGCCAAGTTAGGATGGAGACAAAGATGATAGGATTAAGAAGGAGAACAGAAAGTAGAGAGCCTAATTCTACGCCAATGTGGATCAAATTAGATGAGGGGCATTTTTGTCATTTTATCAGAGGAAAGATGGAAAATGAGTCATGTCTCTCATCTATTCTCCCAGAAGAGAGTTGGCACCATTTGCACCACCCTTCAAGGTTTCAGCTGAGATGCATGAGGGAAGTTTCCAGCATGGCCCTTTCTGACCTGATTTCTTCTTCCATAGGAACTTCACACTTTTCCACCATCCAATGCATGGGAATTGCTATACATTCAACAGCAAAGTCAATGAGACCATCCTCAGTACCTCTATGGGAGGCAGTGAATATGGTAAGGAAAACTGCACTGTGGAGATCTGAGGTCCTCTAACAGTGAGGCTGGTGGCAGTGAGACACTGGGGATGCTTGAGCCGTCCATAAGTACACTTAGCCAAAAATATGGACGCTAATTTTCCTTGGTAGTGTTTCCATAAGCATTCCCATTGGCTCCGTTCTTCTGTGTTGGTATCAGTATTCCCTTTTGACTTCCCTGCCTTTGAGAGAGCAACAGGGGCATCTTTGAGGGTCCTTTTGCTGGGGAACCACTCTGGCTTAAATTCATTGCTGAAACGAGTAGTGTTGGGCAAGTGATTTCCAAATGCAGTTAAGCCCAGAAGTGCTGGACAGGAAATTAAGGAGGTAGACATGCCTTTATCTTAGTTAAGACGGCAGATTCTAGAGACAAAACTCAGCTCTGCTACCCACATGTGACTTTGGGCCAGTTACTCTTCTTCACTTAGAAAGTGGGAATAAAGGCTCGGCGCCTGTGGCTCAACGGGCTAAGGCACCAGCCATGTACACCTGAGCTGGCAGGTTCGAATCCAGCCCAGGCCCACCAAACAACAATGACAGCTGCAACCAAAAACAAAAAAAATGGCTGGGTGTTGTGGCGGGCACCTGTAGTCCCAGCTACTTGGGAGGCAGAGGCAGGAGACTTGCTTGAGCCCAGGCATTGGAGGTTGCTGTGAGCTGTGATGCCATTGCACTCTATCCAGGGTGACAGCTTGAGGCTCTGTCTCAAAAAAAAAAAGGGGGGGGAATAAAAATAGTATCTCCCACATCTCCCACGTGAGGTTACTAAGAGGACTTAAAATATGTAGGACACTTAGAATAAGACATGGTGCACATTCTGTTGGCCCAATACACTAGGCTGGGTGGCTTAAACCCCAGACATTTATGT
>CAUYON010141925.1:0-30691 GCA_963573935.1 Arctocebus calabarensis
GCCTCCCATGTAGCTGGGACCACAGGCGCCCGCCACAACGCCCGGCCATTTTTTGGTTGCAGCCGTCATTGTTGTTTGGCGGGTCCTGGGGCTGGATTTGAACCCGCCAGCTCAGGTGTACGTGGCTGGCGCCTTAGCCCGTTGAGCCATGGGCGCCGAGCCCTAAAGGCCTCTTTTTGATGGTGTTTTTCTGATGACAATTTTCACCCTTGCTATCTCTTAAATCAAGATTTTGAAGTCATTGGCAGCTGTGCCATTTCCTTTCATCATGTAACCAAATGAAATCGTACTGTTGCTTAGTGAACCTAGCTTCTCTGTTTTGTCCTTTAAGAGCATGCTGATGCCATCAAAGAATTCTTATTTTGTGAACACATTTGGAAACAACAAAGACCATTGAGATATAAAACAGCGAAAAGTGTCTTATAGTGCAAACAGATTGAGTACCTGGTAACACATCTGTTTTGCTGCTTTGGTGAAAGAAGAAGCTCCATAGGTCACTATGAATCATTGCTTTTACATTGGTATCAAAGTCTCTGCCAAGGATTGTGAAAGAAGTCTTGTCTGAGACCTTGAAAGTTGTATTTTATCCTAGTCAGGGGCCTTGAATCACTGCCTTGTTAAGAGCTTCTCTTGAGAAGTAGGAATGGAATATGAGGTTATTTTCTATCTCAGAGTTCATTGATTCTCTAAAGGATAAATCTCAAGGCACTGGAAATTCTGATTCCATTTATTGCCATATTATCTTTGTGAATCAGGGTTTTCAGAACACTTGTGGTAATCTATTGGATTATTAAAGCATTGCTGTGTTAAAAACCATGCTGCTGGCTCAGTGCCTATGGCTCAAGCAGCTAAGGTGCCAGCCACATACACCTGAGCTGGTAGGTTCAAATCCAGCCTGGGCCCGCCAAACAACAGTGATGGCTGCAACCAAAAATAAATAGCCAGGCATTGTAGCAGGTGCCTGTAGTCCCAGCTAGTTAGGAGGTGGAGGCAGGAGAATTGCTTGAGCCCAGGAGTTGGAGGTTGCTGTGAGCTGTGATGCCATGGCACTCTACCCAGGGCGACAGCTTGAGGCTCTGTCTCAAAAAAACCTCCAAAAACTATGCTCCTTACTATTCTACCCCTTTATTCAAGGGAAACAGAGATTTTTATGAAATTTATTATCTTTTCCCAAGCATCTTTTTTTTATGTTGGGAGAGTTTATTCTATCTATACTGATGTGTTTATTCATATATTTAGATTTATTTCTGCTATCTTTTAATGTTTTCTGTCTCATGCTTTGCGTCCCCCCCACTGCCCTGACTTTTGTAATATTAATCAAGTTTCTTTTTTTGCCCCTTATATGGTTTGAAAACAACTCCTACTCTTTGTAATGTAGTATTATGTATGCATTGTTATGTACATGTTTGACTTAAATTCTCAAGTTTATCCAGCTTCTACGAGAGTAGTATAGGACTTTAGGACTCTACCTCAAATCTCTTCCTCCTGCTATTTCTATTATTTTAGTTCTACCTTATTTTCATTTAAAGACTCCTCTCCCCCAATTTTGTGTATTTTAATTTCTTTATAGTCAGGGCTTATTTAGATTTACTTACATGATTTTTCTTTTTTGAATAAAGGAAAGAAAAATCATTTCTTTTTCTCCTAACTTAGGTATATTTTTTAGTGATTCTTTCAGCAAGGCTCTGCAAATGGCAATTTTTTTTTGTCTTTCCCTTAAAATGTCTTTATTTTGCCCTCACTTTATTTTACTTACTTATTCATTTATTTATTTAGAGTCTCCCTCTGTCACCAGGGTAGACTGTAGTAGTGTCCTCATAGGTCTCTATAGCCTCAAAATTCTGGGCTCAAGCCATCTTCCTCAGCTTCCTAGGTTTCTGTGTCTTACACATGCACAGGCACATGCCAGGAGGCCTGGTAGATTTTTCTATTTTTAATAGAGACAGGGTCTTGCTCTTGTTCAGGCTGGTCTTGAACTTTTTTTCTTTTTGAGACAGATCCTCAAGCTGTCACCCTGGATAGAGTGCTGTGACATCACAGCTCACAGCAACCTCCAATTCCTGGGTTCAAGCGAGTCTCTTGCCTCCACCTCCCAAGTAGCTGGGACTACAGGCGCCCACCACAATGCCCAGCCGTTTTTTTGGTTGCAGCCGTCATTGTTGTTTGGTGGCCTCAGGCTGGATTCGAACCTGCCAGCTCAGGTGTACGTGGCTGGCTCCTTAGCCCATTGAGCCACAGGCGCTGAGCCTGTTCTTAAACTTTTGAGCTCAAGCAATCCTCCCACCTCAGCCTCTCAGAGTGCTAGGATTACAGGCATGAGCTACCATGCCTGGCCTGGCCTCACTTTAAAAATATAATTTAGCTGGGCGGCGCCTGTGGCTCAGTGAGTAGGAAACTAGCCCCATATACCAAGGGTGGCAGGTTCAAACCCAGCCCCCGCCAAACTGCAACAACAACAACAAAAATAGTCGGACGTTGTGGTAGGTGCCTGTAGTTCCAGCTACTCGGAAGGCTGAGGCAAGAGAATTGCCTAAGCCCAAGACCTGTAGGTTGCTATGAGCTGTGACGCTACGGTTCTCCACCAAGGGCAATAAAGTGAGATTCTGTCTCTTAAAAAAAAAATATGTGTGTATATATATATATATAATTTAGTGAGAATATAGCTATGAGCTGTGACGCTATGGTTCTCCACCGAGGGCAACAAAGTGAGATTCTGTCTCTTTAAAAAAAAAAAAAAATTTTGGCTCGGTGCCTGTGGCTCAACAGGCTAAGGTGTCAGCCATGTACACCTGAGCTGGCGGGTTCGAATCCAGCCCAAGCCCACCAAACAACAATGACGGCTGCAACCAAAAAATGGCCAGGCATTGTGGCGGATGCCTGTAATCCCAGCTACTTGGGAGGCGGAGGCAGGAGACTCGCTTGAGCCCAGGAATTGGAGGTTGCTGTGAGCTGTGATGCCACAGTGCTCTATCCAGGGTGACAGCTTGAGGCTCTGTCTCAGAAAAAAAAAATATTTTATATATATGCAAAATTTATATATATATATAATTTAGTTAGATATTAGATTATAAGTTTTTTTAAGTGGTAAGATAAGATTTTTTTTTTTTTTTAAGAGACAGAGTCTCACTTTGTTGCCATCAGTAGAGTGCTGTAGTGTCACAGCTCACAGCAACCTCCAGCTCTTGGGCTTAGGTGATTCTCTTGCCTCAGCTTCTCAAATAGCTGGGACTACAGGTGCCTGCCACAGCGCCTGGCTATTTTTTTTGTTGCAGTTTGGCCAGGGGCCGGGTTCGAACCTACCGCCCTTTGTGTATGAGGCTGGTGCCCTACTCACTGAGCCACAGGCACTGCCCAAAATAGGATTTTATTAGACAGAAAGGAATACAGAAAGAGTAAAAAGTGTCAGAGCTCTGGCAAAGGGGAAGACCCAAGTCGGAAGTCTCCCCTGGGTCCTTTGTCCAGGGGCATAGATGTATGGAGAATACCATTTTGGCCAGGACTTGGTAGTTAAGTTATTTTTTCAGGACTGTGATGATTTCTCCACTGTCCTCTGGCTTTGGTTATTGCTGACATGATGTCTGCTATCAGTATAATAGTCTTGTCTATTACAAAAATCTAGGGCCTAGGGGTCCTCAAACTACGGCCCACAGGCCACATGCGGTGGTGTGAATTGTATTTATTCCCATTTTGTTTTTCATTTCAAAATAAGATATATGCAGTGTGCATAGGAATTTGTTCATAGTTTTTTTTTGTTTGTTTAAACTATAGTCCAGCCCTCCAATGGTCTGAGGACAGTGAATTGGTCCCCTGTTTAAAAAGTTTGAGGACGCCTGGTAGGCAATCTGTTTTCTCCCTATGTTTGATTTTAAGGTTTTCTCTTTGCCTTTGATGTTCTGCATACTATATAACACAAGGCCCGGGACAAAGAGCAAGTTTCCTTTTTTCTTCCCCAGGCCAATGCATGGAGTTTTCTAATCATCTTTTCACTAACACTATAGTTCTTCCTAGAGTTCTGGACTCTGTGTAGGAGGATAATTCCTTACCTCAAATTTATAGGCCTAAGGCATCATCTCCTGTTTTTGAGTGGTCTCCAGTCCTCATAGGTATTACACATTGGGTCATTGCCTTCTTTCAGCTCTAGTTTGATTTCTATATTTCTGGCATCTGATGTCTAAGTCCATTGGGCTGCTGTAACAAAATACCTCAGACTGGATACTTTATAAGCAAGAGACATTTAATGCTCACAATCTTGGATGGTGGGAAGTCCAGGATCAGGCACCAGCAGATGGAGGGGGTCTGGTAAGGGATCATCCTGCTTCATACATGGAGCCTTCTGCCAGCATCCACACACGGAAAAAGAGACAAAAAAATTAGGGCTCTTTTACAAGGGCACTAATCCTATTCCTGAGGTTCTATCCTCATACTTAATCACCTCCTAAAAATCCCACTACTTAATACTGTTGGGTTGGGCGGCACCTGTAGCTTAGTGGATAGAGTGCTAGTCATATACACCAAGGCTGGTGGATTCAAACCCACTCCCGGGCCAGCTAAACAACAGTGAGAACTGTAACCAAAAAATAGCTGGGCATTGTGGCTGGTGCCTGTAGTCCCAGCTACTTGGGAGGCTGAGGCAAGAGAATCACTTAAGCCCAAGTTTTAGGTTGCTGTGAGCTGTGACACTGGAGCACTCTACTGAGGGTGACATAGTGAGACTTTGTCTAAAATAGAATGAAATAGAATAATAGGAGGAATAAAGAAAATGAGACAGTCCTTTTTTTTTGAGACAGAGCCTTAAGCTGTCACCCTGGATAGAGTGCTGTGGCATCACAGCTCACAGCAACCTCCAATTCCTGGGCTCAAGCGAGTCTCCTGCCTCTGCCTCCCAAGTAGCTGGGACTACAGGCACCCGCCACAATGCCCAGCCATCTTTTTTAGTTGCAGCCGTCATTGTTGTTGGGCCGGGCTGGATTCAAACCCGCCAGCTCAGGTGTATGTGGCTGGCGCCTTAGCCCATTGAGCCACAGGCGCCGAGCCGAAAATGAGACAGTTTTAAAAATAAGAGTCGTGGGTCAGGCAGTCATGGCTGCAGCCCTAGCACTTTGGGAGGCTGAGGTGGGTGGATTGCCTGAGTTTACCTGTTCCATACTGCCCTGATTCAGAGCCAGAGCAAGACCTTATATCTAAAAACAGCCAGGCATTGTCACAGGTGCTTGTAGTCCCAGCTACTTGAGAGGCTGATGCAAGAGAATCTCTTGAGCCCAAGAGTTTTAGGTTGCTTTGAGCTGTGATGCCACAGCACTCTACCAGGGGTGACAAAGTGAGGCTCTGTCTCAAAAAAAAAAGTCATGATGGTATCAGAAACCTTTGAAACTTGGAGAATTTATTTCCCCATCTCATGAGATTTCCAGAATGCTATTGGAAATATTATTTAATACTTCTTTCATCTTTCTTTAGAAAGATTCTTTACCATGATCTAATGGAGGTGGTTTCAAAGCATGGTTCCTGAGTCTTCAGCACCAGCATCAGCTGGGATCATATGGGACATACTGTTCCCAAGTCATTTAGTAGGGATTCTTCTTTGTCAAGATTTTTAAATTGCAATAGAAAATTAGATATTGGTCTGTAGTTTGTTGTTTTGTTTTGTTTTTGTCTGGTTTTAGCATCAAGGTGATATTGGCCTTATGGAATGAATTGAGAATTCCTTCCTCATTTGGGGGGAACAGTTTCAGAAAAATTGATATTCTTTGTATGTGTGGTAGAATTTGGCTGTGACTCCATCTGGTCCTGGGTGGGTTGTTGTTTTTTTTTTCCTGCTGGGAAATTTTTTACTTTGATTCAATCTTGCTACTCATTAATGGTCTGTTCAGGAATTCTATTTCTTCCTGATTCAATCTCAAGAAGGTTGTATGTTTCCAGGAATTTATCCATTTTTCTCTAGGTTTTCTAGTACTATTTCAGTATATAATTGTTCATTCTGTCTTTTGATGATCTTTTATATTTCTGTGGTATCAGTTATAATGTCTCCTTTTTTCATTTCTGATTCTATTTTGATATTCTCTGTTGGTTAGTCTAGCTCGTGGTTTATTTTATTTTTTCAAAGAACCACCTTTTTGTTTTGTTGAACCTTTATATTGTTTGTTTGGTCTCTAGTTCTGTTCTATCTTGGTTATTTCTTTTCATTTGATAACTTTGGGTTTGGTTTATTCTTATTTTTCTATTTTCCTAAGGTGCAATGTTTGTTAGGTTGTTAATTTGTGATTCTTCTACTTTTTGACATAGGCAATTAACTTCCTTTTTTTAGCGCAGCTTTTTCTGTACCCCACAGGTTTGGGTATCTTGTGTTTTTATTTTAATTTGTTTAAAAATTTAAAAATTTTCTCCTTAATTTCTCTATTAACCCAGTTATTGTTTAGGAGCATATGATTCCATTTCCATGCATTTCCATAGTTTCTAAAATTCCTCTTTGTTTTGATTTCTAGTATCATTCCACTGTGGTCTGAGATGTTTGATATGAGTTTTATTTTATTTAGATTTGTTAAGACTGGCCTGCGACCTAATGTGGTTTATCTTGGACACTGTTCCTTGTGCTGATGAACAGAATGTGTATTCTATGGTTGTTGGGTAGAATGTTCTGGAAATGTCTGTTAAGTACCTTTGTTCTAAAGTCCCACTTAAATCCAACCTGTCTTTGTTGATTTTGTGTTTTCATCATTTGTCTTACGCTGTTAGTGGCATGTTGAAGGTGTTCCCCAGTATTGTCATACTATTGTCTGTGTTGAGTGCGTGTATATATAGGATTTTTTGTATCCTTTCGCTTAATTAAAACTTTTATCATTTTATAATGATTTTTTTTTTTTTTACTGTTTTTGATTTTAAATTTTATCTGATTTAACTATAGCTATTGCTGCTCACTTAAGGTATTGATTTTCATAAGAAATCTTTTCCCACTCCTTTACTTTCAGTTTGCATGTGCTTTATGGGTAAAGTGAGTTTCTTGCAAGCAGTATATAGTTGGAGAATACTTTTTTTAATCCATTATGCCAATCTATATCTTTTAAGGGTAGCATTTAATCCACATCTACTTCTTGCTTATTATCTTCTAACTCTTAATTAAGGCAAACATTTTCTAGGTAATTATTTCTTAAACAGATTAAAAATGGGCAAGTAAAAAGAGCCACTTGAACAATCA
Organism: Arctocebus calabarensis; assembly: GCA_963573935.1. NCBI lineage: Eukaryota > Metazoa > Chordata > Mammalia > Primates > Lorisidae > Arctocebus > Arctocebus calabarensis. The sequence continues at coordinate 7,190 of CAUYON010141925.1, forward strand.
CATTGTTATTTAACACCATTTGAAATATCTGTAAACTTTAAAAACTTTAACTTCTGAGTCTAAAGTGGTGGTTTACCTTTCACCGTCTACAACCTAAATGGTAGAATGCTAGAAAAATGCATATAAAAATGTATATAAAATGTATATTTAAAAAATCATGTCTCACAGTGTCATTTGTAAGAAATAGTACAATTAAGAGTAGAGGGAGGATATATATCAATCTGACAATTGCTAGCCAGTATGTGAGGGAAACTTGGTTAGAAAGTTGGTCAGAGAGCAGTACCTGTAGCTCAGTGGGTAGGGTACCCGCCCCGTACACTGCGGTGACAGGTTCGAACTCGGCCCCGGCCAGCTAAAACAGCAGTGGCAACTGCAACAAAAATAGCCGGGCATTGTGGCAGGTGCCTGTAGTCCCAGCAACTCAGGAGGCTGAGGCAAAAGAATCGCCCTGGCCCAAGAGCTGGGGGTTGCTGTGAGCTGTGATGCTACAGCCCTCTGCCGAGGGCGACAAAGTGATACTCTGTCTTAAAAAAAAAAAAACAGAGAGCCTGCCCTTCCTTATAAACCTGTAATAGTAACATTCGGGCAGGAAGCTAGGAACAGAAACGAATGGAAACAGTGATGTCCATAGGTAAAATCTCTGTTCCTCTAGTCCTGGTAGAGCTACAACAAAGTAAAGACACTCTCCAACATACATCCTGTGTGCTGCAGCTGCAGGGTCGCGGGAGTCACTGCAGAGGGTGGCCCTGAGGGGTAGGTGGACAGAAAGCTGTTTCCTACACCAACCAGCTTCGGGCTGAAAGAACCTGTGCCCTGTCCAAGATTCAACAATGATCTGCATGATCCAGAACAATCTAGTCAGCACTGTTCAGTAGAATTCTCTGTGATGAGGGAAATATCTCTGCTGTCCACTGTGGTAGCCGCTAGTCACAAGGCCTTTTGAGCTCTTGAAATGTAGCCAGGAACTGAATAAGTACCAAACACCTGAAAAATGGACTTTCCTCTTTGGGGTATTTGTTTGTCTTAAGGAATTAGACAAATGTACAAAACTATTGATTATAGTTTTGCTTATAATATTAAAAAGTGTAAGTAGTAATGGAGTAACATAAATGTACAATTTAAGGCAGTCTCTTACATACTCAGGCAGTGGGATCCTATGCAGCTGTTAACAACTACTACCATGGATAGATATTTATTGCCAGAAAGGTTGTTTATAATATGTTAAGTAAAAAAAGAGCATGTTACATAATTGTGTGGGTGTGTTACTATTTTTTTGTGAAAATATTATATGATTGTATGTATGAATAGATAATAGCTAGCTACATGTGATCTGGAGCTAAGGCATAGAAAGATTTATCTTTTTTTTTTTATTAAATCATAGCTGTGTACATTAATGTGATCGTGGGGTACAATGTGCTGGTTTTATATATAATTTGAAATATTTTCTTAACATAGCCTTCATAGCATTTTCTTAGTTATTGTGTTAAGACATTTGTATTCTACACTTAGTAAATTTCACACATACCCTCATAAGATGCACAGTAGGTGTGGTCCCACCAATTACCCTCCCTCTACTCATCTTCCCCCGTCCCCTCCTCAGAAAGATTTATCTTAATCTGTGTATTGGCATTTATTAGCTTTGTATCTTTGTATAAATTGTTTAACTTCTCCATCTCCTCAGTTTTTCTATTGTGAAAGAAAGATTTAAAAATCTTGTCTTCTGGCCAGAACTGCTGTTTTCTAGGAATGTGCCAAAATGATAAAACACAAAGGGAAACGGGGGGGTGGGGGGGGCACCTACTGTATGTCCTCCAGGCTTTCAGAAGAAAGGCAATGTGTATAAGAAAGGTGATACTATAGACATCAAGGGTATGGGTATTATTCCAAATAGTAGTGTCCCACAGCATTACCATGGCAAAACTGGGAGAGTCTATCAACAGAGTTACCCAAAAGGCTGCTGGCATTGTTGTAAACAAACAAGTTAGGAGCTAGATTCTTGCCAAGAAATTAATGTCTATATTGAGCATATTAAGCACTCTAAAAGCCAGTACAGATCCCTGATATCCTTGAAGGAAAATGATCAGGAAAAAGAAGGAAGCCAAAGAAAAAGTTACCTGGGTTCAACTGAAGTGCTAGCCTGCTCCACTGAGGGAAGCGCACTTTGTGAAAATCAGTAGAAAGGTGCTTGAGCTACTGGAACTTATGTCCTGCAAGTTCATGGCACAATAGGTCTAAAAAAAATAAAAACCTCTGGACTGTGCCATAAAACCCCAAAAGTATATACCCCATTGTGTTGTTTTGAGGATTAAATGAAGTAATGTGTCTATGTTGTTTAGCACGGTGCTTATATTATTTAGTAATAAAAACATAAAAGCAATTTTTGTAGTAATTATTCATGCTAATTATTATCATATGTATATGTGCATAGGAAAAAGATATAATAGTATTAAATACTAGAATATTATAAATTGTGTTTAGGTGGTTGAATTACAGGTGATTTATATTTTCTTCTTTATGCTTCGGGTCTTGCATTTAACTATATATTATTTGTATTTGAGCATCTTTTTTTTTTTTGAGACAGAGTCTCACTATGTTGCCCTTGGTAGGCTCGGTGCCTGTGGCTCAGCAGGCTAAGGCGCCAGCCACGTACACCTGAGCTGGTGGGTTCGAATCCAGCCTGGGCCCGCCAAACAACAATGATGGCTGCAACCAAAAAAAATAAAAATGGCCAGGCGTTGTGGCGGGCGCCTGTAGTCCCAGCTACTTGGGAGGCAGAGGCAGGAGACTCGCTTGAGCCCAGGAATTGGAGGTTGCTGTGAGCTGTGATGCTATGGCACTCTATCCAGCTTGAGGCTCTGTCTCAAAAAAAAAAAAATGTTGCCCTTGGTAGAGTGCAGTGGCATCACAGCTCATAGCAACCTTAAACTCTTGGGCTTAAGCAATTTTCTTGCCTCAGTCTCCCGAGTAGCTGGAACTACAGATGCCCACCACAATGCCTGGCTATTTTGTTGTGATGGTGGTTGGTGATTGTCATTGTTTAGCAGGCCTGGGCCAGGTTAGAACCCACCAGCCCCAGTGTATGTGGCTGGAGCCCTAACCACTAAGCTATGGGCACTGAGCCAGCATATATCATTTTTATAATTTAAAAATGTTTAAAACTTTCTGCATGCCTCCTTAACATAGGGGAAAAAGGACTCATATTAAATAGATGAAAGATTGATGATTTCTAATATAGACTGTCACTCTACTTAGAATTTCAGAAGTTAAACATTTTCTGTGGCTACAGGAATCTGCAGACCAATCTAAGGCTAATGGAAATATGGCAATGTCATTGAAACACATTGCTACATGTAGAATTATAGTTTTAATCACATTTACATCTAGTAAGACAATAAAATATACACTGAGTGATGTTTTAATTTGCATCCTTCATTATCTGGGCAAAAACCCAGCACATTTATTACTATTTGAAGATGCTTTTGTTTTGTGATTGCTTATTTCTATGGTCCTAATTCAGTAGCTCTAATGGTGATGTGGAATGTTTATGAAGCTGTATGAGAATCTAGTTAGGATATTACTTTTATGAATAATTTGGAATTTTGTATTTCTATAATTTTATATTTCATTTTGCTTAGAGTCCATATTATGTTTCAAGTTCTGTTCCGGGCTCCGAAGAATAAACATTGAATAAAAAAAGAGTCAGCCCTCAAGTGGTAGTAGGCTGGTCAAACAGACAATGACGCAACTATAACCACCAGATATTACAAGTATATGATAGAAGCAAGTGGAAATACGGGAGTACCAATGAAAGAGTGACCTGTTGTATTCTTTTTGAGACAGAGTCTTACTTCGTCACCTTCGGTAGAGTACAATTGGTGTCATACCTCACAGCAACCCCCAACTCTTGGGCCACAATGCCTGGCTGTTTTTAGAAACAGGCTCTTGCTCTTGCTCAGGCTGGTCTTGAACCTGTGAGCAGAGTGCAGTCCACCCACCTTGGCCTAGGCTTCTAGGCGTGAGCCACCATGCCTGGCCTGACCTATTGTATTTTGAAACAGAGTGGGTAATGGGCAGTAAGAAACAAAAAGGAACCATCAGGAAAAAGGCTTTATGAAGGACTGCTTGAGCAGAAACTTTTTATTTTTGGAGGCAAAGTCTCACTCTGTTGTCCTGGCTAGGGTACCATGGCATCAACCTAGCTCACAGCAACCTCAAATTCCTGGGTTCCAGTGATCCTCTTGCCTCAGCCTCCCAAGTTGTAATAGCTGGGACTCTAGGTGCCCATCGCAACACTTGGCTAGTTTTTCTATTTTTGGGGGGAGGGGGAAGACAGAGCCTCAAGCTGTCTCCCTGGATAGAATGCTATGACATAACAGCTCACAGCAACCTCAATTCCTGGGCTCAAGCCAGTCTCCTGCCTCCGCCTCCCAAGTAGCTGGGACTATAGGCGCTCGCCACAACGCCCGTACTTTCCCTACTCATTTGACCATTTTTTGGTTGCAGCTGTCATTGCAGCTGGGCTGGATTTGAACCTGCCAGCTCAGGTGTACATAGCTGGCACCTTCGCCCAATGAGCCACAGGTGCCGAGCCAAGTTTTTCTATTTTTTATAGAAATGAGGTCTCACTTCTGCTTGGCCTGGTCTTGAACTCCTGAGCTCAAGCTCAAGCAGTTTGCCCACCTTGGCCTCCCAGAGTGCTACAATTAAACAGGCATGAGCCACTGCACTATTTGAGCTGAATCTTGAAAATGAGCATTTGTAGGGTGAGGTAAAGATCTTTCTGGAAACTAAGCAGCTGTGGTAGGAGGCAAAATGATAGCCTGGAAAGCCCAGAGGTAATTTGGTGTAGCCAGAGGTAGGATGCAAGCAAGAGGCCAACCAGGGAGCAAACTGGAGAATCAGGTTAAGGAGCTTCAGGATTGATACTTTGCAGAAATATTTTTAGGGTGAGAAAAACTGCTGACTCAGTATCATTATTTTCTTTTGATCTAGTCTTTTAAAAAGCGCTTACAATTAGTAGGTTCTGTAGATTTAGAATTGAGGCATTCTGAACCATGGGAGTTTATGTGAGATCATGGAGTTTTTTGTTGTTGTTTTGTTTTTAAATGATGTAGGTCTTACTGTATTCTGTATTAATAGCTAAAACTAGCTTGGTAGCCCTAATTTATGAATACCCTTTCTGAAGGGTCCCTCAGCTGTTTCTGCTTTGTTCCCCACTTCTTTAGTGCTATTCCTTTTTCCCTTCTCACCACCATACCCTGGCCTACTACTGAGTCTCACTGTGTCTGATTGCCAGTGCTTCAGGGACATCTTGAAACAATTTGAGGGCTCGGTACCTGTAGCACATTGGTTATGGAGCTGGCCACATTATGCACCGAGGCTGGCAGGTTCAAACCTGGCCAGGGGCTGCTAAACAACAATGACAACTGCAACAACAAAAAAATAGCTCCATGTTGTGGGCGCCTATAGTACCAGCTACTTGGGAGGCTGAGACAAGAGAATCGCTTGAACCCAAGAGTTTGAGGTTGCTATGAGCTGTGATGCCACGGCACTCTACTGAGGGTGACATAGCGAGACTCTGCCTCAAAAAAAAAGGAAAGAAAGAAAGAATTTGAGAGTTTTAAGGATAAGGAAGAGAAGAAGCTGGGAAAAATACAATGGTTTGGTAGCTATTTTGCCATATTTGCTTGCTTATAAAGAGGCTATTCTGTTTCATAATCCTCCGTTGCTTGATTTAGTTTTTCCCTACTCATTAAAAAAAATTCAAATCTTCAAAGAATTAGGTATTCATTTGGGTTAAAATTACCATATAATTCTAAGTAAGGTTGTGTGAAGTCTGAGCAGATGTTTGCCTTTTCTCTTTTCCATGGATTCTTCTTTCTCCCTCTTTTAAAAAATGTTGAAGTCAGGCTGGGTGTGGGGCTCACGTCTGTAATCCTAGTACGGAGGGTGGAGGGTTCAAACCTGGCCTCGGCCAAACTGCAAAACAAAAAAATAGCTGGGCATTGTGGCAGGCGCCTGTAGTCCCAGCTACTCGGGAGGCTGAGGCAAGAGAATCGCCTAAGCCCAGGAGTTGGAGGTTGCTGTGAGCGGTGTGATGCCACGATACTCTACCGAGAGCTGTAAAGTGAGACTCCTTTATTCTCTAATTTGCTCCATTATTTATTCAGTTGCTTGTTCCATCTTAGATCATTTGCCCTCAGCCTATCAATTAGTAAATTCTATTAATTCTGTCCTGCCTTCTTTTTATCCACCCCCTCTTTTCTCTTCTTCTTGTCAATTATTGTCCTCATACATAAGTTATGGAACTTATGTCCTAAAGAGCTTTCGACTTCTGGCTTTTATGAGAACTTAAAAGATAACTAAAAGGATGTATTGATATTGAGTATATTCATAATATGGAATTATCATGCAATTAACCCAATAGTATGACTTAGTACAAGAAAGGATATATATAAAAAAAGATAACAAGGCTCAGTGCTTATAGCTCAAGTGGCTACGGTGCCAGAAACATACACCAGAGCTGGGGGATTTGAATCCAGCCCAGGCCTGCCAAACAGCAATGACAACTACAACCAAAAAATGGCCAGGAATTGTGGCAGGTGCCTGTAGTCCTAGCTGCTTAGGAGGCTGAGGCAAGAGAATCGCTTAAACCCAGGAGTTGGAGGTTGCTGTGAGCTGTGATGCTATGGCACTCTACCCAGGGCGACGGCTTGAGGCTCTGTCTCCAAAAAAAAAAAAAAAAAAGATAACAATACAAAGATCACTTGAGTGATACAATACAAATTCCAAATGAGTGGTTTAGATAATCCCCATAAGAATTTGGAAGAATGAGAGATCATTAACAATAAAGGCCTGGGGTCACATAGTGTGGTATAATAGACTTTGGAGACTCAATGGAAAGGAGTGAGGGATCAGAAATTACTGTTGGTGCTTACTTTGGCAGCACAAAATTGGAGCTTTGTTAAAATCGGAATGATACAGAGAAGATTAGCATGGCCCCTGTGCAAGGTTGACATGCAAATTTATGAAGTGTTCTATATTTAACAAAAAAGAAACTACCTGTTAGGTGCAATGTATATTGTGTGGGTCACAGGTAGACTAAAAGCCCTGACTTCGCCTTTATACAGCTCATTCGGGTATCAAAAATGGCTTGTATCCTGTAAATCTATTGACATAAAATTTTTTTTTTTAAAGATAAAAGAATAAAGCTGTTGGCAACTCACACCTGCAATGCCAGCATTTTGGGAAGCCAACACTGGAGAATTACTTGAGCCAGGAGTGTAAGACCAGCCTGGGCAACACAATGAAACTCTGTCTCTACTAAAAATAGAAAAATTAGCTGAGTGTATTGGTATGAACTTGTAATCCAGTGACTTGGGGGGCTGAGGCAGGAGGATTGCTTGAGACTAGGACTTTGAGGTTGCAGTGAGCAGTAATGATGCTGCTGCACTCCAGCCTGGGCAACAGAGCCAGACCCTGTTTGTCTTCCTTGGTAGAGTGCTGTGGCACCACCACACCACCTGGCTATGTTTTGGTTGCAGTTGTCATTGTTGTTCAGCTGGCCTGGGTTGGGTTCAAACCCGTTACCTTCAGTGTATGTGGCTGGTGCCATAACACTGTGCAATGGGCATTGAGCCTCAAAATAATTTTTTTTAAAGGATAAAGGCCTTAATGAGTGGAAAGGAACAAAGGAAGTAAAAAGCAGATAAGGATTGGGGGGGGGGCACGGGAGAAAAGGGAGGAAAAAATAATGTAAGGTAAATAGTAAAAATATATGAAATTAGAGTTAGAGAAATTAGAAAAAAGGCAACAAGCTTTCTGTGGATGTTCTGACTGCATAATAGACAGTACTTGGTTTGGTTGCCATAAAGTCTTTTGATTTCATTTTCTGTAATCCTTTGGTTTTATTTAATTCATTGACTGAACTATGTTCCTAATGCTAGTTAAACATTTTGTAGTTATCTTTCTTGATCAAATAAGTGATTGGGCAATAGATTGTATTTGTAAACAGAATAAACATATCCTTGAAATTAAAAAACAACAACAAAAAAGCCTAGCTTGGCTCAGCGCTTGTAGCTCAGCAGTTAGGACACCAGCCACATATACTGGAGCTGGCGGGTTCAAATCCAGCCCGGGCCTGCCAAACAACAATGACAACTACAACCAAAAATAACCAGGCGTTGTGGTGGGCACCTATAGTCTCAGCTACTTGGAAGGCTGAGGCAAGAGAATTGCTTAAGGTCAAGAGTTTGAGGGTGTTGTGAGCTATGACGCCATAGCACTCTACCCAGGGCAACAGCTTGAGACTGTCTCAAAACAAAAAAACAAAAACAAAAACAAAAAAACCCAGTAAACCAGGGGGACGCCTGTGGCTCAAAGAAGTAGGGTGCCAGCCCCATATACCAGAGGTGGCAGGGCTTGACTAAAAATTGCACACATACACAAAAAAAAACCAACTTAGAATACATGCCCTGCTTATTGTTATATTTGAATTATGTGGTCTTCTGTCAATCTTCCAGAATTTTCAGACAGTTAAGCGTTTCAAAAATTGTTATTTTGTGGGCTCGCTGCCTGTAGCTCAAGTGGCTAAGGCGCCAGCCACATACACCAGAGCTGGCGCGTTCGAATCCGGCCCGGGCCTGCCAAACAATGACAACTACAACCAAAAAATAGCTGGGCTTTGTGGCGGGCGCCTATAGTCTCAGCTACTTGGGAGGCTGAGGCAAGAGAATCGCTTAAGCCCAGGAGTTGGAGGATGCTGTGAGCTGTGACGCCATGGTACTTTACCCAGGGCAATAGCTTGAGGCTCTTGTCTAAAAAAAAAAATTGTTATTTTGTGACCTCTTTAAACATTTTAAACTTCTTTAATTTGTCTTATTCATTCCAAAGGCATTAATGTGTATAATTTATAATGTAGGATTATTCCAAGTATGTGTGCCTACGTTTGATGTTTTTTTTTTTTTTTGAGACAGAGCCTCAAGCTGTCGCCCTGGGTAGAGTGCTGTGGCATCACAGCTCACAGCAACCTCCAATTCCTAGGCTCAAGCGAATCTCTTGCCTCCGCCTCCCAAGTAGCTGGGACTACAGGCGCCCACCACAACGCCTGGCCATTTTTTGGTTGCAGCCATCATTGTTGTTTGGTGGGCCCGGGGGCTGGATTCGAACCCGCCAGCTCAGGTGTATGTGGCTGGCGCCTTAGCCAGTTGAGCCACAGGTGCCGAGCCTCTACGTTTGTTTTTTAGATTTCATTCAAGTCTTGCTGTATGTTGTATAGCTGTCATTTTAGAGTGTTCTCTCTGAATTTACAGAAATTATGTAGTTTTTCTTCATCACTATTTAAATGTATACTGTTTTTCAACTTGGTAATGCTAATAATTGACATAAAACTGTTTAATGTAAGATGATTCTTGATTTAAAAATGGAAATTATAAAATCATTAAGATTTTTTCTGAAACAGAGTCTTACTATGTCTCCCTGGGTAGAGTGCTTTGGTGTCACAGCTCACAGCAACTTCCAACTCTTGGGCTTAAGCATTTCTCTTGCCTCAGCCTCCTAAGTAGCTGGGACTACAGAGGCCCATCACAACACCTGGCTATTTGTTGTTGTTGTTGTTGTTGCAGTTGTTGTTGTTTAGCTGGCCCAGATCAGGTTCAAAACCGCCAGCCTCAGTGTATGTGACCAGCGTCCTACCTACTAAGCTACGGTGCTGCCCCATGAAAATTTTTTCTAAGCACCCTCTTCAAATTACTATCATTGTAATATCTTGTAGCAGTTTTCAAACTTTGTTTGCTAATTCTTGCACTGGTTCTCTTGCTTCTAACATATTATGTGCACAAGTGTTTTTAGTTATTTTCTATTCAAGTCCAATTCAGATGATTTCACTTAGGAGTGAGAAGGTATGCTGGTAGCAACTCAATAAACTGACTGCATGATCTACGGAGTCATAAGCTGAAGTTAGAAAAAAATAATACCTAGGGTAGAGCTTTCAAAAAATGTGGAGCAGCATAAGGTAGCAAATTAAATTTATTCATTATTTATTCTTCCAGGTAACTCCTGTTGACATTTTCAGCAGCATAAAATAAATGCATATGTGATAAGAATTAATTCAGTATCACAATTGATATGCTGTTATATCCAAGTGATACAGAAAGATGTAAAACGAAAACTTTTAAACCTTTACCTTTCTTAATACCTGGCCCTTCTACACAAAAAACTGTTGGGGGGTGCCTGTGGCTCAGCGAGTAGGGTACCGGCTCCATATACCGAAGGTGGCGGGTTCAAACCTGGCCTTGGCCGAACTGCAAAACAGAAAAATAGCCAGGCGTTGTGGCGGGCACCTGTAATTCCAGCTACTAAGGAGGCTGAGGCAAGAGAATCTCCTAAGCCCAGGAGTTGGAGGTTGCTGTGAGCTGTGTGATGCCACAGCACTCTACTAAGGGCCATAAAGTGAGACTCTGTCTCTACAGAAACAAACAAACAAAAAAACTATTAGGGCAGGCGGAGCCTGTGGCTCAGTGGAGTAGGGCGCTGGCCCCATATGCTAGAGGTGGCAGGTTCAAACCCAGCCCCGGCCAAAAAACCTCAAAAAAAACTGTTAGGGCCTTAACAAAGTTTTCTATGCATGTATCACTACATATATATCTCTTAAAAATACAAAAAAGATGTAGTCATTGCACTCTAGGCCCTTACAATCTATTGAGGGGAGACAGATAATTGCAGTAGGTTATGATTTTATTTAATTTGTGATATATTAAGGAGAAAACAGTATGGGTGGGAACACAAAAGAAAAACACCTCCAGATAAGGAGTTTCTGAGATGGCTTCTTAAGTGATAAACGAGTCCTTTTTAAAAAGTGAGTATGTATTAAGCAGGCAAAGAGGGATTATCTTCCTATGTTGCGTGCCTGGAGATGCGAGAGATAGCAGCTTTGCCTCGGGTGCAAGCTCGCTTCTGTAATGTTAAAAGGTGCAAGAAGCAGGCTACTGCTCTAGATTGGCATGTAGCAAATCAACTTTATTTCTGACTGCCTTATATACATTGGCAGTCACAGACACACTTAATCTATGATCTACAACATTCACTATTATCTAACTTCTTCTATCTAATTCTAAACCTAAGTGGCAGACATCAAGTCTGCCAATTAACACAGTGCTCTTTTACTTTACATTCTTTTGTAAACAAGCATCAGCTTTTGTGTAAGAAATCTACATAAAAATAAAAATAACAGAGCTACAGGGGAACTGCTTTCTGAAACTCCTCATGCGCTCACCAAATTAGCCTTAAGTGGGCTTATGACTTTGTTTTTCCACAGTGCAGAGACTTTTAGGCTGTTAGACAAAATGTATAAAACATTTGTCAACCTCTGGGCCATGTCACCAAGCAGAAAGCTTTCAACTTCTAACTCCTTTGGTTTCATGGCTGCATAACTTCAGAGTTTCTGTTTCTGCATCTCCAGTAAACAGCCTCTGTGTTTGCCTCAGAGCAGCCCAAATCTCTTGCTTATTCTGTGTTAGCAAAAGCCAGTTTAACCCATTAGTGGCTCACTCAAATGAGACGCACATGTGGGGGCTTCTTCAACCCACATTTCTATATCTTTCCAGGCAGAAAGAAGAGAACATGTGTAAATACTAGTTAAGGGTTTATTTTCATTATCATTTCATTTCATTATTACATTTTCATGATCAGTGATACGTTAAGAGGCAGAGTACATAGCACTTGGTGACTGAAAATTGATTAATAAGGCTCAGCAGCTTATTAATTAACACTGATTGGGCTCGGCGCCTGTGGCTCAACGGGCTAAGGTGCCAACTACGTACACCTGAGCTGACGGGTTCGAATCCAGCCTGGGCCTGCCAAACAACAATGCTGGCTGCAACAAAAAAATGGCCAGGTGTTGTGGCAGGCGCCTGTAGTCCCAGCTACTTGGAAGGCAGAGGCAAGAGACTCGCTTGGGCCCAGGAATTGGAGGTTGCTGTGAGCTGTGATGCCACGGCACTCTATCCAGGGTGACAGCTTGAGGCTCTATCTCAAAAAAAAAAAAAAAAAAAAAAGCACTGATTAATAAGACTCAGCAGCTAGGGTGCCAGCCACATACACTGGAGGTAGCGGGTTGGAACCTGGCCCAGGCCTGCCAAACAACAATGACAATGCCAACAAAAAAATAGCTGGGCATTGTGGTGGGCGCCTGTAGTCCCAGCCTCACTGTCAGTTCTACTAGGTGACAGTGGGAAACACTGACCTCCCTGGAGCTTATAGTAGTAACTCAGCAATGTCATTAAGTAAAATAAAGCAAAAAAATTTAGAGCCACCTTGAACCATGTGTGGGTTTCTTTATAGGCCCCTTTTCAGAGTATGAGTGCCACCTGCTGGAGGGTTATATAATGATGTATCTCATGTGCTTATAAAGACGAGCTTTCAAAAGCCCTGAGAAGGTACTTCAAGTGCCAATTCTTTTTTCTTTCTTTCTTTCTTTTTTTTTTTTTTCAAGTGCCAATTCTTAAACTACAGTTTTAGTCTCACATTCAGAAATAAGTATTATTAATGCTTTGGTATATTTTCTGTTTTATAAACATCATTTTATATTTTATAGTCTTCCTCTAATTACATCCCATTATAGCTTTATAATTTAAGTTTCTTCTCATCTGATCAAATACTTAACAGTATGTATATTTGAGACTTTAATGTGTGGACATATAATAATTTACTTATCAGTTTTCTTATTACTGAACACTTAGGTTGTTTAGGACTAAAAATCCTCTATTTGCCATAAAATACACTACTTCATTTATCTTCATTTCTGTACAATGTGGGAGTAGGGGCGTTATATATCTTAAAAATCATACAAGTCTCTCCCCCCCACCTTTGTCTCTCTCTCTCTCCTCCTCTTCCCCCCTTTTTCCTCCTCCTTGGTGCTACTCTGCAGCATCCCTTACCTGTACAAGCAAAAAAATAAAATATATGGTACAACTCAGTACTTTCTAAAATAAAATCATCGACACTGTTCTCAACAAGAGGAAAGATTGATAGTCAAATGAATTGTACATTTACTTACAGGAGATCAAACAAGAATAGAAAATTGGATTTACTTTGAGATGAGTGAGTTATTGAAGTATAGGAGAAATTTGCCATTCAAAATACCCTTGAAAAAGGAGTCAGGGACCCATAGGGGCATCACAGACTTGGGGAAAGAAAAGGGAAGAACGATGTGATATGTGGATAAAAATACAAATGGCTTTTGGAATTTTAGCCTAACATAAGGCTCCCCAAATTGAGTCAGGATCCTAAATAGTGCTTTAGAGAAAAATGTTTAGAATTCTAACCTTAGATTATTATACGTTTAGGACAGTGAAAAGCAGGCACTTTTAATAATCACTTTTGTGCCTTAAGAGGGATCAGATGAAATACTGGCATGTTCATTGAATATTCTTTTTTTTAAGAGTCTCACTTTGTCACCCTTGGTAGAGTGCGGTGGCATCACAGCTCACAGCAACCTCCAACTCCTGGACTCAGGTGATTCTCTTGTCTCAGCCCCCCAAGTAGCTGGGACTATAGGCGCCCACCACAACGCCCAGCTATTTTTTTGTTGCAGTTTGGCGGGGGCCAGGTTTGAACCCGCCACCCTCGGTATATGGGGCCAGCGCCCTACCCACTGAGTCACAGGCGCCGCCCTCATTGAATATTCTTTATGTTGGCACAGAAGATGTTATCATTTAGTGTGGGTCACAGGAAAATCGTAGTCTACTTAACTGCAGTTTAGATATGATTAAAATGTCATTATGATGTCATATTGAACAAATAGTTGTGAGACAAGAGATTAAATCTGTTGGTATAATCTAATTTTGCAAAGAAGTAGGAAATATACAGTCATGACTGTCTCCTTCTTTCTCCTTCTTTCATTGTGTCCCTTTTTTTTTTTTAATTAATTTTTTTTTTTTTTTTGTAGAGACAGAGTCTCACTTTATCGCCCTCGGTAGAGTGCCATAGCATCACACAGCTCACAGCAACCTCCAGCTCTTGAGCTCATTGTGTCCCTTTTTAAGTAACCACATGAAAAGCAGCTGAGATAGGTCAGCACCTATGGCTTAAGGAGTAGGGTGCTGACCCCATATGCTCAGGATAGCAGGTTCAAACCCAGGCCCGGCCAAAAAACAGCAAAAAAAAAGAAAAGCGGCTGAGATAATATAGTATCCTGTTTGGGCTAGTAGATTTCTGAAAAGGGCTATCTTTCAGTATGTATATGTTTTTAAATTACATGAGTAATGCTCATTGTGGAAAAGTTGTAAAATGGAAAAATAAAAAGTAGAGCAGCACCTGTGGTTCAAGGAGTAGGGTGCCGGCCCCATATTATGGGGTGGCGGATTCAAGCCTGGACCCTGCCAAAACTGCGAAAGAAAAAAGAAAAGAAAAAGAAAAATCTCAAATAGTTTCACTTTCAGAAATAAGTATTATTAATACCCTGAATATATTTTCTGTTTTATAAACACTATGTTATATCTTATAACCTTCCTCTATTACATCACAACATTATAGCTTTATAGTTTAAGTTTCTTTTCATCTGATCAAATACAGTATGTCTATTTGAAACTTTAACATGTGGATATATTGTAATTTACTTATCAGCTTTCTTTTTTTTTTTTTAAATATATATATTTATTTATTTATTTTATTTTTATTTTGTTGTTGTTGTTGCAGTTTTGGCCGGGCGTGGATTTGAACCCGCCACCCTCGATATATGGGGCTGGCGCCCTCCTCACTGAGCCATAGGTGCTACCCACTTATCAGCTTTCTTATTACTGAACACTTATGCTGTTTACTGTTATTGATAATTTCTTCAGTAAATAGCAGAACATTTTTTTGTTTGTTGTAGTAAAGAGGGGTCGCAAATGCATTCTTGGTGATATTTATCTAAAGCCTAGCATTTCATTATTAAACTAGCCTTGAAAGTAACTACTGATTGGATTAATCTCTGCTTTAGGTAATCAGGTATGTCCCCCTTAATCTCTTTTTCCTATGTGTTATTTTGTTCGGGACTTTGTCGCATTTATTGCACTCACAATCCTTTCTGGAAAC
This sequence comes from Arctocebus calabarensis, assembly GCA_963573935.1. Taxonomy (NCBI): domain Eukaryota; kingdom Metazoa; phylum Chordata; class Mammalia; order Primates; family Lorisidae; genus Arctocebus; species Arctocebus calabarensis. Next base: position 22,262 of record CAUYON010141925.1, read on the forward strand.
ATAGATGCATGGACTCTACTCCTTGCTGTTTTATCCTTTGGTATTCCGAGATGTTTTTGCTCTTTACATCAAGTCAGCACTCTTATACTTGGAAATGTAGCTTGTGGAGAGTTAGTGTCTCTGGAATAACTATTTGAGGTATAGTCTATTTAGTTTATTAAAAACAAATTTATCCAGAACATCTTTCGAAAGAGAATAATTTATGAAAGGGTAGAAAATTTTTTAAGGCTATAGGCCATTTACTGGTTTATTTTGTGAGTAAGAACCCGTAAAGTAGCTCTGTGCCTATAGCACAGTGTTTATGGTGCTGGCCACATGCACTGAGGCTGGCGTTTTCAAACCCACCCCAGGCCAGCTAAACAACAATGAGAACTTCAAAAAAATAGCTGGGTGTTGTGGTGGGCACCTGTAGTCCCAGCTACTTGGGAGGCCAAGACAAGAGAATCACTAAGCCCAAGAGTTGGATGTTGCTATGAGTTGTGATGCCATGGCACTCTACTGAGGGCGACATAGTGAGTGAGACTCTGTCTTAAAAAAAAAAAAAAAAAAAAAAGAACCAGTAACGTTCAATAGAATTGATTGATTTGACGCATAGGTATTGAGTGCTTACTATGTACATGGTACCTTTTAAAGCCCTTGGGGTATAAAACCAACAAAAATTGTTGGCCACATGAAACTTAAATGTTAATGAAGAGAAATAAAATACGTGTATAAACAGCTTCATGATCAGACAATAAACAGCTTCTTATCAGTTTGAGTGACATATTTTTATACAATGAATATTGATGGATAGATTTCACAAAAGGTAAAGTTGTGACTGTGATACAGATTTAAAATGAATGCATTTTTTTTTTTTTTTTTTTGAGACAGAGCCTCAAGCTGTCGCCCTGGGTAGAGTGCTGTGGCATCACAGCTCACAGCAACCTCCAATTCCTGGGCTCAAGCGAATCTCTTGCCTCCGCCTCCCAAGTAGCTGGGACCACAGGTGCCCGCCACAACGCCCGGCCATTTTTTGGTTGCAGCCGTCATTGTTTGGCGGGTCCAGGCTGGATTCGTACCCGCCAGCTCAGGTATACGTGGCTGGCGCCTTAGCCCGTTGAGCCACAGGTGCCGAGCCTAAAATGAATGCATTTTAAAGATTCTATTTAACTTATTAAATGTAGGAACCAAACTGAAGTTATAGGCCATTCAAAGGAGAATCATTTAGAACAGACACATGCATAGATCTTGAGTGTTGAGATGAATATGAAAAACTAGCCTTTCCACTGTAGTAGAAGGAAGTCAGTGAACCACTACTGGGCAGCATAGAACTTGCCCACCTTATAGATAAGAATTATTCTGCATTGCTATCAGTTATCCATGTTGTACAGAGTTGAAGTTTCCATAAAATCAGAATGAGATTACTGAAAAGATGTACTCTTGACAATGCATCTTTTCCACTGAAGTACAAATCTTTTTCTTGCCTGAGTTACTAGAGAGCTTTTGGTTTTCTATAATTTCTTTAGAATGGTAGATAAGGAATTTAGAGCTGTAGTATGTTTGATAGTGATAGTACTTGCAGAAAAGTAAGGGCACAGAAGTATGGTTACAATTTTAAATAGTAGGGCCAGGGCAGACTCACTGAGGATGTGATATTTGAGAGTAGAGGTAAAATAGATGAGATTTATACCTGAATGACTGGAATGACAGGTATTAACTAAGATGGGGGAAGAGCAGTTGGAGTAGAGGCAGGGGAGGTGGAGAGCATAACCACAGTTTCAGTCTTCAGCCATGTAAGAAGAGATGTTGAGACCAGTGGATGCACATAACTGGAGCAGGGAAGATGTGTAGGCTAGGGGTAAATATCTGGGAATTAATGCATATTGGTGGCATTTAAAGCCCTCAAATTAGGTGAAGTCACTTAAAAACACTCCTTCAGTGTGTCAAGCTTTGTGCTTGTCTCTCAGGTTACAGAGATAAATTAAGAATTATCTGTGTTCTCAAGAAGCTTATAGTCTAACGGGGAGGCAAATGTAAACAGTTAAAAAAGTAAAATATGCAAATATGTGTATAATTCAATGAGGCCAAATCTGAGAGTCATCCTGACTCTACCACCGTGAAACTCGTTTCCTCAGTGGTTTGACCACAGCTGGCTTCTTCACTAGCCCAATTACCCCAGCATGTTCTCAGTGATGCTGGAGAACCTCAGTGGTGACTCTTTTGGCTTACAAGGCCTTTGGCTTATATGTGGTCTGTGCCTTATTACATGTGGCCTTTATCTTATTTCTTGCTTTGATTCCTGTATTTCTTCTAATGATGGAGACGAGGGTGAAAGAGGAATTACAAGAGGGAACAAAATAGACATAGGTAATATTAGTTTGCTATTTCTTTGCCTTCACATTGATTATTTAATGACCTGTAGAGTAGAGAAAGCATATCAGGTATGCAAAAATAGAAAAGTTATATTGCTGTACTAGAAAATGCAATTTGGCGGATTGAGGAAGAATTCCTAGTAAATGCATATAGCTGTAAACTTTGCACTCTTCCCTCATGTACAGGCACACCTCAGAGATGTTGCCGATTTGGTTCGAGACCATTGCAGTAAAGTGAATATCACAAAAAAGCAAGTCGTACAAATTTTTCCTAGTGCGTATGGAATTTATATTTGTACTATGCTGTGGTCTATTAAGTGTGCAATAGCATTTTGTCTAAAAAACAATGTAGGGGTGGGTGAGGCAAAATAACTTTGAAAACCCACATACATACACACCTCTTAATTAAAGAGTACTTTATTGCCAAGAATGCTAATGATGATGTAAGTCTTCAGTGAGTTATAATCCTTGTGTCGGTGGAGGGTCTTACCTTGATGTTGATAACCACTCACTGATCAGGGTGATTGATGGTTGCTGAAGGCTGGGGTGGCCATTTCTTAAAACAAGGTAACAGTGAAGTTTGCTAAATCAATTGATCTTCCTTTCATAAAAGATTTCTCAATAGGGCAGTGCCTGTGGCGCAGTGGGTGAAGCGCTAGCCCCGTATGCCGAGGGTGGTGGGTTCAAACCCAGCCCCGGCCAAACCTGCAACAAAATAATAGCCAGGCGTTGTGGTGGGCGCCTGTAGTCCCAGCTACTTGGGAGGCTGAAGCGAGAGAATCACCTAAGCCTTAGGAGTTTGGAGGTTGCTATGAGCTGTGACGCCACAGCACTGTACCGAGGGTTAATAAGTGAGACTCTGTATCAAAAAAAAAAAAAAAGATTTCTCAATAGCACTTGATGGTATTTAATAACATTGTACTCACAGTAGAACTTCTTTCAAAATTGGAGTCAGTCATCTCAAACCCCATTGCTGCTTTATCAACTGAGTTTATGGAATATTCTAAATCCTTTCTTCTTATTTCAACAATGTTCATAGCTTCACTAGCAATAGATTTCATCTCAGGAAACCACTTTCTTCAAAGCTCAATACAACCTCAGGAAAAAAAAAATCAAACACAGGGCGGCACCTGCGGCTCATTGAGGAGGGCACTGGCCCCATATACCGAAGGTGGTGGGTTCAAACCCAGCCTTGGCTGAACTACAAAACAGAAAAATAGCCGAGTGTTGTGGTGGGCACCTGTGGTCCCAGCTACCCGGGAGGCTGAGGCAAGACAATCACTTAAGCCCAGGAGCTGGAGGTTGCTGTGAGGTGTGTGACACCACGGCACTCTACCCGGGGCGATAAAGTGAGACTCTGTCTCTACAAAAAAAAAAAAAAGAAAAGAAAATCAAACACAGACTCGTTGCTTATTCATAAAAAGTAACTCCTAATCCCTTCAGATTTTATCATGAAATTATAGCAATTCAGTCACATCTTTAGGCTCCACTTTTAAAATATAGTTCTCTTGCTGTTTCTACATCTTCAGTTACTTCCTCCATTGACATCTTGAACTATTCAAGGTCATCCATGAGTATTGAAATCAGCTTCTTGCAAACTCCAGTTAATGTTGATTTTTTTTTTTCAGTCTTTGGCCGGGGCTGGGTTTGAACCCGCCACCTCTGCCATAAGGGGTCGGCGCCCTACCCCTTTGAGCCACAGGTGCCATCATCCCATACATCACAAATTTTGAGACAGAGCCTCAAGCTGTCACCCTGGCATCACAGCTCACAGCAACCTCCAATTCCTGGGCTCAAGCGAGTCTCATGCCTCTGTTTCCCAAGTATCTGGGACTATTGGCACCCACCACAACACCCGGCCATTTTTTGGTTGCAGCTGTCATTGTGGTTTGGCGGGCCCAGGCTGGATTCGAACCTGCCAGCTCAGGTGTACGTGGCTGGTGCCTTAGCCCGTTGAGCCACAAATGTTCTTAATGGCATCTATAATAGTAAATCTTTTCCAGAGGCTTCTAACTTATATATCTAGATCCACCAGAAGAATCACTATATCTGAGAGTTATAGCCTTTCAAAATGTATTTCATAAAGAATAAGACTTAGAAGTTGAAAACGGCAAAAAAAAAAAAAAAAAAAAAGACTTTAGAAGTTGAAATTACCCTTGAAATTATGGGCTGCAGGATGGATGTTGTATCAGCAGGCATGAAAACAACATCAATGTCCTTGTTTATCTCTGTTAGAGCTTTTGGGTGACCAGGCGCATTGTTAATGAGCAGTAATCTTTTGAAAGGAATCTCTTTTCTGAGCAGTAGGTCTCAACAGTGGGCTTAAATTATTCAGTAAAGCATGCCATCTATAGTATACTGTCATCCGGATATTGTTGCATTTATAGAGCATAGGCAGGGTAGATTTAGCCCAATTTTTAAGGACCCTCAGATTTTCAGAATGATAAATGAGCATTGGCTTCAACTTCATGTCACCCACCATATTAGCCCGTAACAAGACTGTCAGTCCTGTCCTTTGAAGCTTTGGAGCCAAGCATTGACTTTTCCTCTCTAGCTAGAAAGTCCTAGATGCCATCTTCACTAGGTGGATGTTTTGTTGCCATTAAAACATGCTTAGTGTAGTCACTTTCATCAATGATCTTAGCCAGATTTTCTGTGTAACTTGGGCATTTTCTCATCAGCACTTGCTTAAGTACCCTACCTTATGCTTATGCTTCATAAACCAACCTTTGCTGGCTACATCCTTTTGTTTTACAGTTTCCTCTCTTCTCTGAGTCCTTGTAGAATTGAAGGGAGTTAGAACCATGCTGTGGATTAGGCTTTGGCTTCTGGGAATATTATGGCTAGTTTGATCTTCTATCAAGACCAATCAAACATTCTCTATAAGGGCTGTTTCTTCCTATAAGGCTGTTTTGCTTCCTTATCATTAGTGTGTTCACTAGAGTAGCACATTTATTTCTTTTAAGAACTTTTTTTTTGCATTCACAACTAACTGTTTCGCACAAGAGGAGCAGCTTTTAGCCTTTCTTAGCTTTGGCAGACCTTCTTTTCTAAGCTTGATAATTTCTAGCTTTTGGTGTTAAGTGAGAGACATATGACTGTTCCGTTCATTTGAGGACTTAGAGGCCTCAAATTGGGTTATAACTGGTCTAATTTAATATTATCATATCTTAGGGAATAGGGAGGCCTGAGGAGAGGGAGAGAGATGAGGAATTGGCTTGTCGGTAGAGCAGTCAGAACATACACATTTCAGTTAAGTTTGCCATCTTGTATGAGCGTGGTTTGTGACATCCCAAAATAATGACAATGGTGACAGCAAAATCACTGATTGCAGATTTCTCTAACAGATACAATAATAATGAAAACATTTGAGGCTCGGCACCTGTGGCTCAATGGGCTAAGGCGTCAGCCACGTACACCTGAGCTGGCAGGTTCGAATCCAGTCCGGGGCCGCCAAACAACGATGACGGCTGCAACCAAAAAATGGCCGGGAGCCTGTAGTCCCAGCTACTTGGGAGGCGGAGGCAGGAGACTCGCTTGAGCCCAGGAATTGGAGGTTGCTGTGAGCCACGGCACTCTAACCAGGGTGACAGCTTGAGGCTCTGTTTCAAAAAAAAAAAAATAATAATAATGAAAACATTTGAAATCTTGTGAGAATTACCAAAATGTGACACAGGCATTTGAAGTGAGTACATGATTTTGAAAAAATGACTCCAATAGAATTGCTCAGTGAAGATTTGCCAAAAACCTTTCAATTGGTAAAATAAATGCAGTATCTGTGAAACAGTAAAAATAGCTATCTGTATGTTTAAAAGGTGACTCTATGGTGGTTTCTCAAAACGTTAAACACATAATTACTATGGGATCTTGCAATTCCATATACAAAAGAATTGAAAATGGAAATTCAAACTGTTATTTGTACATCTGTGTTCAAGGCATCATTATTCATAAAAGCCAAAAGGTGGGAACAACCTAAATGTCCATCAAGGGACAAATGGATAAACAAAATGTGGTATATACATATATGGTAGAATATTATCCAGCCTCAAATAGGAATAAAATTCTTATATTAATACATGCTATGATGTGGATGAACATTGAAGATGTTGTAGTATTATGTGAAAGAAGCTAGACATAAAGGCAAACATTGTACTGCTTCACTTTTATAAGTCATATAACTAGAATAGAACAGTCACATTCGTAGAAACATAAAGAACAATAATGGCACTAGAGGCTGGGAGAGAGGGGATACTATTTAATGGTATAGATTTGCAGTTTGGGCTGATGCAAAAGTTCTGAAAATGGGAAGTGGTGATGATGAATCCCACTGAACCGTACACTTAAAAATGTGTGAAGTGGTATGACTCAGCATCCGTAGCACAGTGGTTACAGCGCCAGCCACATACACTGAAGGTGGCAGGTTTAAGCCCAGCTCGGGCCAGCTAAACAACAATGACAACTGCAACAACAACAACAACAAAATAGCTGGGCATTGTGGCAGGCGCCTGTGGTCCCACCTGCATGGGAGGCTGAGACAAGAGAACTGCTTGAGCCCAAGAATTTGAGGTTGCTGTGAACTGTGACAGCACAGCACTCTACTGAGGGTGACATGGTGAGACTCTGTCTCAAAAAAAAAAAAAATGTTTGAAGTGGTAAATTTTATGTGATATATATTTTGTCACAACAAAGAAAGGTGATCTAGAGGTACCATGTGGCTATAAAAAAAGGAGAAAGATTTCTGTGTATTGATACTGTTGTAATATTGAGAGATATCTAGGATAAATTAAGTGTTAAAAAATAAGATGAAGAACAGTGTGTATATTATACTATCTTTTGTGTAAATAAGGGAGAATAAAAATATGTATTCACCTTTGCTTTCATGTGCATAAAGAAACATTACAAGGACTGGACGGCACCTGTGGCTTAGTGAGTAGGGTGCTGGCCCCATATACTGAGGGTGGCAGGTTCGAACCTGGTCCCGGCCAAACTGCAACAAAAAAATAGCTGGGCGTTGTGGTGAGTACCTGTAGTCCCAGCTACTCGGGAGGCTGAGGCAAGAGAATCGCCTAAGCCTAAGAGCTAGAGGTTGCTGTGAGCTGTGACACCACAGCGCTCTACTGAGGGCGACAAAGTGAGACTCTGTCTCTAAAAAAAAAGAAATATTACAAGGACAAATAAGCAACTAATAAAAGTTGTCAAACCTCCAGGGAGGCAGCAAGAGCAGTAGTAGTGAGATATCTCAATATTTATTTGTGTGTACTTTTGATTTTTGAACCACGTAAATGGTATTATCTAGTCAAATTAATTTTTTTTTTTTTTTTTGGACAAGGCCAGGTTTAAACCTGCCACCTCTGGTATATGGGGCCAGTGCCCTACTCCTTTGAGCCACAGGCACTGCCCTAGTCAAATTAATTTTTAAACATGGTACTTAAAATGAATTCACTATAAAGGGATCAACAGTTTGTACTTACAGAGAATGTAGTATTTTAGAGGTATTGATTAAATATTGCTACAAGTGTCATACCCTCTCCCGGGCAGGTGAGACCCAGGGATTTGGAGTCTGTGCCAATGTCTGGTGGTTCAAGAGCCTGGTTGAAATGCAAAAGGAGAATTTCATCTTCCTATCTCCTTCAGGCTACATAGGGAACATCTTTTGGGTAGAAAACAAAAGCAACCTCTCAAAGTTCATCAATACTAAGGAATCAGAAAGAGGAGTCACAATTCTTTGTGTCTGGGATGAGACCTTTCTTACTAGGCTCTAAGAACTGGTACTGACAGTGGGGTCATTAAGAATAAATACTCTCATTGGGTCATTAAGAATAAATACTCTCAGTGGGGTCATTAAGAATAAATACTCTTGGCTCGGCGCCTATGGCTCAACGGGCTAAGGCGCCAGCCACGTACACCTCAGCTGGTGGGTTCGAATCCAGCCCCAGGACCCGCCAAACAACAATGACGGCTGCAACCAAAAAATGGCCAGGCGTTGTGGCGGGCGCCTGTGGTCCCAGCTACTTGGGAGGCGGAGGCAGGAGACTCGCTTGAGCCCAGGAATTGGAGGTTGCTGTGAGCTGTGATGCCA